>JAJLXB010000013.1:0-41910 GCA_030571015.1 Ogataea sp. yHMJ1
CTATATCTATACATATCAAATTAATTATTTGTCTAATCCACTCACTATACCTCCCTGTGCCGCCTTGCGAAATCAGAGCAACTCTGAAAAACTAATTAACCTTTGTAAAAAACGACCCGGAAAAGAAAAGACGCGATCTCTGATTTTCCGATAAGCCTGTACAACCGGAAAGTGGAGCCATCTGGAAACGTAAATAAATTGACCGGTTACTTACGTACGTTGTTGAAATATATTCATACACTACCACTAGAACATTTTCACCGTGGCTAGCTAACAGCTTGTTTGAAATAATTGGCACTGTGAATTACTTGAGTATAATTACATTAGGTAATGGATAATAGCTTGGAATCTAACAGTACATTGATCAATTATTAGTCCAGTGTACTTTTCAATACAAATTAAAAAGCACAAAACAAAGTAAAAGCCAAATCACACACGGCTCTAATCTTTCACCGTGAAATTATTCACTCAAGAAACCTACCCTAAGGCTAACTTGAAACCGGTTTTTTTTTTTTTATTATTTACTTAGCTAATTTAAACTCGCTGAACAAATTCAAAAACGGCTTCGAGTAATCTACAAGTCCTTATTCTCGGGTATGAATTTCACCGAGTGTTGTACTTTACTTAAAATAAATAGTATGTATTATTTTATTACAACTTTTCACTCAAGTAAATTAATTGAATCAAATTATTAAAAGAAATTATTTGTTTATATTGTTGATAGATATTATTATATAACGATTTAATTAATTAAACATCCAGTTTTCAATTAAAATCCAACTTAACACTTAATTAATTGATAAATACAAATTATACTAATTAAATAATTAAATAAAATTTAATTATCTAATAACCTAAAGTGGATAATTGTTTGGAAACATCAGATTCAGCAACTGATGCCTTAGCAGAGTTGATTTTTTTGGTTAAAGCCTTCTTCTTGGAGTAGTATTCAGCAGATTTAACCTTACGTTTTTCTTCTAAAGTATCAACAATAGATTCGTATTTCCAACCAACAGATGAAGCTAATTTACCTAAAGTGGTGTATTTTCTACCTGGCTTCAATCTTAAAACTCTTAAAGCTGCTGGAACAACAACTCTCTTCTTCTTGTCGTATGGAGCTGGGATACCTTCGAAAACCTTTAATCTTTCCATGGCAGCCTTACCTCTGGCGGTTTTGTGGGACATCATACCTCTGATAGCTTTGTATAAGATTCTAGATGGGGCTCTGAAATGGAATGGACCTCTTCTGGTGTTGAATCTAGTTCTCTTTCTTAAGTAATCGTGGTACTTTAACTTGTTTCTGAAGAATTCACCAGAGATGTTTAAAGCTTCACAACGGACAACGACGACCTTTTGGCCGTTCATTAATTCCTTAGCAACAAGAGAAGCTAATCTACCTAATAAATGACCCTTACCTATAATAAAATAAAAATTAATAGAAAGTTAGTATTTTGTTGCTTTGATATTTTTTTTACATATTATGTTCTCTTTGAAAACATCCAATTATTCATTTAGTATTTCGTTATCTTCATTTAATGTTCTATTGCTTGAATATTGCAACCCAAAATTATCCTATAATATTGACCTTCTCTGATGAATTTTTTTTTCATCTTGATAATTTTTCAATCATGAAGAAAATGATTTACTTAAGTAAACTTGCAAGTCAATAAGTGAATACAAACAATATCATACAATGCTGATCATTAAAACGTGATAAATTCGTTTGTTCAGGATTTGAAAGTAATGTAATATACGCAGTCTTTTTTTTCCTTTCTTATCACTTCGAAGAAATCTTTTATAAATTTTCAAAATGATTATATTCAATAGAGATTTGCTCAAATAGTATACTGCTCAAATAAAAGCTTTGTATTCACTTGTAATAATTCATAACATTAACATAATCGTAGCTTTCCCTAGTGATACCATTTGACTAGGAAATATTTTTTCTTGAATGATGGCGATAAC
This sequence comes from Ogataea sp. yHMJ1, assembly GCA_030571015.1. Taxonomy (NCBI): domain Eukaryota; kingdom Fungi; phylum Ascomycota; class Pichiomycetes; order Pichiales; family Pichiaceae; genus Ogataea; species Ogataea sp. yHMJ1. Next base: position 1,966 of record JAJLXB010000013.1, read on the forward strand.
TTTTTGATTATTTTTTTTTTTTTGAACTAATTTAAAAAAATTGGATGCTTCATAGTGTAAATGAATATAATGGACATACCGTCAATAACAACAACTGGTTCAAAAGAAGACATCTTGAATGATATAGTATTGATTGATGAACTAATTAGGATCTTAGATAAGTTTGTATTGGTAAATCAAGTAGATTAATAAAAAATTAAGTACTATTAATGAAAAATTTGAGAGTACCCTCAGCACACAGTGAGTGAGTAACCAAAGTGGAAGCGCACATACAAACTGTGGGTGCCTCTGCCATTCTTCCAATCTCACTCACTAACACAGAGATTTTCCACCTTGTCGTTCGAAGAAAGAACTTTGTTAGCGGTGCGAGGGGTGAATTGAAAGTGTGCGGCTCTCCTGGTTGTCTGTCACTATTTACACTGCTCACTAACAGTTTGTTAGTAAGTGTTTTAGTATTAGTATTAGTATAGTATACTGGTACCTCCCGGCAGTCACACAAATGTGCGCAGTTACAAGAGGAGATCCACTCCTGCCACCACAACTAATAATTATTGTTAATGTTGTTGTGACATGAGACTGTTTATTATGTTGTTGTTATGTATATACATTAAACTCTAATCTTTATATATTCTATACCTGTATTACTATTGTAGTTGTTATTATTACAATTATTGTTATTTCTCAATTCACTTATGAAAACGCATTCTTTTTCCCTTCCTGATTCTGATTCGACTAATTGTCCCAATATTATATCATAGTCGTATAGACTATTTATAAACTTCTTTATCTTGATAGAATTATACTCTTTATTCTCTTGTCTTTCATACATTATTACTGAATTATCACTAATGTTATTCCTCTTGATTGAATGACTCATCTTTCGGAGCTTAATTAATATTTTAGATATTAAGTTATTAGCTGTTGATTTATTAGTTCGTTAGTTAGTAAACTTTTTTCCTGCTTCAGTTGATTCAATTATTCAATGTTCGAAATATACTTACCATATGCGTAATTCTTGAAAAATTCAATATTAAATAACTCACACAAGTCTTCAATTATGACAAACCTATTACATTTTGGAGTCAATTCATTTTCTGAAGTGGAAACCATACTTTCATTCAACTTATTCAATTCTCGTAAAATATCTTGTAATTCACAACACTTGATAATTTCAATACATTTCATTAAACTTTCAAGTTTTTCTTGTCTTCTTGTTATCTCTCCATTATAAACTAAATTAAATACAGAAATAAATAAATTTATTTCAAATTGATTGCAAATGAATTGAAATTTATAAATCAATCGATCGTCATTGTTATCATTTATTTCTTCATTTATTAACCATTGACTGATAATATATTTGTAAACAATCTGTATAATACACTAAGTTAGTATTCGATTCCTCAGTATTTCCCATCCATGTATATTAATTTGAATATTTCACTTGATACATACATAGACAGGCGATCTGAACTGTATCTCTTTATCTTGATCTTTATCTTGATCTTTATCTGATTTATCATCTCTGGAAATAATCCTCCTGGATACACTCAAATGAACTACAGAACTCTCCAGTATATTTTCTAATTCCATCATTATCATATACTCAACATCAACGGGCCCATATATATCCTTGTCACTTTAATACTCAGCTATTTATCTCCCCTTGTATTAATCAGATAAACCGCGTTAGATAAACAATGTAAATAAAAAAATAATTTATCGCGTTTAGTCTCCCTTTGTGGGGTAACAACGTTCATTTCTGTATACTACAGTTGGTCAACTAACTAAATACCTGCTACTTCTCTTCCTCCTTAGCAATTCAACTAATACAAAAATTTCTTACTGTTGCATTCATAATTCATACATATGTATCTAAATAAAATCTACGATCATAAGAATCAAAAATTATACAATTATACAACAGCCCCCTTTTTCAGAGTTTGAAGATGCGTTGTTTCCTCTCTCAATTGTTGCTTGTCCTTTGGGTTGAGCTGTACTACTATTGTTATTATTATTATTATTATTATTATTATTATTATTGCTGCTGATGATGTTATTGTTATTGATATTATTGGCAGCGGTGGTATTATTCAATGTAGTATCCAAGTATTCGGTCTCTTCATTATCTTCTACTATTTCTGAATTACCATTTTCATCCCTGTGTTTCGGAAGTATTGATAATGACTCTTCATCTTCTGTATCTTTCAAGTTCAGGTTCCTATTATCACCTAATTCTGAACTTTTTCTAACGTTTGTGTTTGCATTTGTATTTGTATTTCCACTTTCTCCATTTATAGAGACAAAGACAGGTACTGGAGCATTAGATGAGCTGCCTCTTCTAGCATTGCCAACAGTTGATAAATTCATCATTTGGTTAACTCCAGGTATCACAATATTTGAATCAGTAGTACTGCTTTTCCTTCTGCTCACATTAAGAAAATCAAACTTCTTTTTCTCATTTTGTGAGTTATTTTGAGTTAATAGGTCCATAGATCTGATTATAAGATGGAAAATACGTGATGTTTCCAAATTCAATGATTTGAGGTATCCATTGGGATTCAACCTACTTCCTAAATATAGCATCTGGATTTGATCTGCAATTTCAGGTTTACTTTTCATCATTGCCTCGTCTTGTTCTTTCAACTGCCACAATTCATCCCAGTTTTGAAATATAAACTGTCTCAAATCACCAATTCTGTAATTTCCATAATCTCCTTCAAACCTTAAGGCATCGGGGGTCAATTTGACTTCGGTCTTTTTATCATTCACCACTAATAGCAACGTTATGCTCTGATCTAAAAACTGATAAAATGACATTGCTGTAAGCTAATATGCTGTGTGCTATGCTATTGGTTATCCCGTTTAATTCTGACTTCTTCTAATAGAGTATTTTCTCTATATTTTTGATTCTATATCGTATCGTGGTGTTATGGTAAAACTTGTCTTGATTTTTAGCTTTATTCTTACTCTAATCCTTATCGCTATCGTTATCGTTATCTATGTTGGGTATGTGCAGTTCTAATATTCAGGGATTCAAAGCCTACAATATGAACAGACAAAATCAATAGATGCAATAACTAAGATAAATCAACAACTTATTCCCTTAAATCGATCTCAAGTATGAAGTACAATGGACGTATGTAGGCCTGGCTCATAAACAATCGTTTAGGCCATAAATATGTATTGCTGTCTAAATTGAGATCGCTAATCTTGCCTATTGCCCTTACGACATTCACGTCGATCGTCCTCTGTGTATTTATTTTTAACACGATATTGAAATATCGTATATATGAATCGTTGAACTATAGTGCTATACGTATCTATATAAGCATGTATCAGAAATAAATGAAGCAAAGTTTGAATATACTAGGAAAGGGAGAAAAAAATAGAAAGTTAAACATGAAGGTAAAGGTAAAAAGTGAAAGAGAAACCAAGAAAAAGTAAAGACACAAGTTTCATTAAATCATAAATTAAGACTATTCAAAATCTCACTGGCTAACGACTTATAAAGCCATGTATTACCACTTAATTTCTTGAATTGGATACCGTAAATGCCAACTAATGGAACCTTAACAATATGAATCTCAAATTTCAATGGATTCTTAGAAATATGGTTATGAATCTTCTTATTACCAGATGTAGATGGAGATAAGATTCCAAATCCATTATTAGCTTGGTCATTATTAGCATTGCCATATTGATTTGGATTTGGACTGCTACCAATATGAGAAGACTTGAAGCTCTTGTTTTGTTGTTCAACTCTACTGGAAATCAACATATCTGAATCATTTTCATGAGCATGGAATGAATTCATAGATTCACGACTAACACTTCTTTCATCATCTTTACCAACCAAATCCAAATCATCTTCAATACCGTAAGATCCACGACGCATGTAATTGTAATTAGCAGGAGCTGGTGTGGTGGGCATTGTAATTTGTTCACTATTAGATCCAGTTGATGTGGAAATCGACAACTTGTCTTTCTTCCTACCTAATAAACTACCACCCAACGAGAATTTTCTTCTATGACCATGTGCAGAAGATTTAGATGGAGTTGAGGTGTTGGAGAATGTAGAATTGCCCCTTTCAACTGGTGATCCTAGATATTCATCATTTCTTGAATTAGAAGAATTAGAAGAAAGCGAACCTTGTTTGGTAGGTTGCTGAGATAATGGTGGCTCGTTTTTACTATTAGTAGTAGTAAGAGCCATTGGAGTCTTATCGTCAGCATTCTCAGCTCCAGCCACCGTTGAAGTATTGTTTCTTGAAGGAATATTCTCAACTACTAAAGTATCAGCCTTAGACTCTGTATCTTCAAGATATCTACTCAAATCCTCAATATTGGATCCTTCTTGGTTATCATATTCACTAGAGAAAACGTTATGGGTCTGTGTCACTGGAGTAATAGGAGCTATGTTGCTTCCTGTAGCAGCATTAGCAGCAGAAACAGCTTCGATAGTATTTGGTAAAATGGAAGGATAGCTCATACAAACAAATCCACCCTTAACTTCCGTAAATTTGACTCCCAATTGAGGTAAAACCGTAATTATATCGTATCTAATAATAGGCAATGGTTTGGTAGATGTAGTTTGAACTGAAAAGAAACCCTTGAGGAATAATGTTCTTGGATATTCAATAGATGGCATAGTTCCAGGAGGAGCATTTTCAAACTGTTGCATAATTTCCTCATTGGTCAATTTCTTAGCAGAATAACCAGAGTTTTGGTTGCCTGAATGAATTGAAGATTTGATACTGTTATTGTTATTATAATCTGAATCAAATGTAATATCAACATCATCAAAGAATCCATCATCTGGATGATATACATTAGCTGGGATAAGTGGGATCTTACCAGATTCTTTGTCTTGTCGATGAGCCTCCATAAGACTACCAAGGTTCAAAGATTGTTTTCTAGCATGACCCATAGATTTAGCTCTAGCTGAAGGATGGAACTTTTGAGATTGCTGTGCCGGCTGTTGAGAAGATAAAATTGTAACTTGAGGAGATTGCTTCTGTTGTTGCTTTTGAATATATTGCAAGCGTTGATACTCTTGCAATTGTTGTTGAGGGACTGGAGGATGATCGGAATCAGAATCAGAAGTAAATGTGGATGGAGTGTAAGCAGAAGCGGCACGGTGATGGTTCTTGGTGGTTGATGCTGGCTTTTGTTGGGGTTGGCTTTGTTGATGTTGTTGAATTTGTTGCTTTGAAGTTGATGGAAGAGGAGGTAGATTGAACTGTTGCTTTTCCTTTGAAGTAATCTTCATACTACCGACTCTACGAACCAAACTTTCATCATCTTGTTTCTTAGTGCGTAATTTACCAATTTGAATTCCAGATGTTTCATTCTTGTTTTCAAAAGAGGAGTTGTCAACAGGTGGAATGGCTTCAGGTTGAGGAGAAGTACTTGACTCGTTCTTATTTGATGATTTCTTGGCACTGAATCTTCTGAACAATGAGTTCAAAGCTTGTTGAGGTTGAGTACTATGAGATGAGGCAGATTGCTGCTGTGGTTGTTGTTCGATCGAGTATTCATCAGCTTCCAACATACCAGTTTGAGTGGATTGGGCACGTAATCTTGGACTAGTGACACCAGAAGGTTCATTCATGTTATCGTTCAAGTTAGTAGCTGCAACCATATTGGATTGTTGGTGAGGAGAAGTTGATGTGTAAGCGGCTTGAGGGAAAGTTAACACAGGAGGAGTAGGAGCAATTGGTGAAGAGCGTCTGTCAGAATTATCAGCCTTGTTATTGTGCATATATTCCACGGGAACTGGTTGTGTAACAATTCTTTTTGAAGAAGCAGCAGAGGAAGATGTAGAGATTGGAATGGATTGTGGTTGTTGTCTTTGCTGTTCTGATGGTTGCTCTGTATTTTGAAGCTGTTGTTGAGTCTGTTGCTTTTGCTGCTGTTCTTGTAATTGACGCAACTTGGCCTTTCTTGATTCTTCTTTTAATTTGTTTCTCTTGTGCATTTCATCAACAAGATAATAAATAGAAATCAATGGATGATAAGCCAATGTAGGATCAGGGATATTTTCATCATAAATAACGTTAGCTTGATTAGGTGTGTAACTATTATGTTTCGCATACCAATTCTTGCAGCATAATTGATAATCTGGGGAATTTATAATATTAGTCAATTCCATGACAACTTGATCTTCATTAGCAGCTAATTCATATTCAACGATCGTTTGTATAACTTTAGGATCCAATGGTAAATGTAATGGAATTCTATGAGGTAAATAATTGGAAGGAGCAGCTTCATAACCCTTCAACATCCATGGGTGATTCATAACCTCTTTCAAAGTTGCTCTTCTCTTTGGATCTACAACCAACATTCTTGATAACAAAGATACACATTCTCTGGAAATTGTAGAAGGATATTCCACATGACCTCTTTTAATCTTTTCATGTAAAGCACTAACACTTTGGTCATCAAAGGGGACTTTACCGCAAACCAAAACATATAAGACAACACCAAAAGACCAAACATCGACTTCAGGTCCAGTGTATGGATGAGCACTCAACAATTCAGGGGCTGCAAAATATAAAGAACCACAATAGGTACTTAATAAATGTCTGTTATCATATAAATTAGATAAACCGAAATCAATAATCTTAATATCACCCTGATTTGAAATCATTATATTTTCAATCTTCAAATCTCTATGAACGATATTATTGGAGTGACAGTAGTCTAAAGCTGATGCAATACCTCTACAAAATTTTCTTGCATTTTTCTCTTTTAATGATCCATGAGCAACAATGTAGTCTAACAACTGGCCGCCTGAGATATATTCAAAAAGCATATAGTAATGATTTGACATTGAAAACATTTCATATAATCTGCAAATAGAAGGATGGTATAATATTCTACCTAAAGCACCTTCTCTGATTGATCTTTTATCCTTACCGGCTTCCTTTTCGTATTCTTTCTTACGTTTAGCTAATTCATTTTGATCATGAGTAACTGGGTCATTTGCATGTTGTCTAGCCCATACTCTTGCAGCTCTCGGTACAACTTTCACCGCACAGTATTCATTTGTGACTCTATGTCTGGCTAATTTCACTTTACCCATAGATCCCGCACCTATTGTTTTAGCAAATTCCCAATCACCAATGTATTTTCTATGGAATTGTTGGAATTCTTTCTGTTGCTGCTGGGATTGAACTTGTTGTTGTTGCTGTGGCTGCTGTTGTTGATGATGGTGGTGTGATTGCGATTGCGGTTGTGATTGTTGAGGCTGTTGTAATCTTCTGGCTTCTGAATTAGATCTAGCTAAATTCTGTGTTTTACTTGGAGTTGGAGTATGACTTGATGCAGTTACATAACTTGATGCACTTCTTTTGCTTAAACTTTGATTACCACCAGCCGGAGATCTCAGATCTACGCCGGGCAATAAAGTGTTTTGATCTTGAACTGTATTTCCAACACTATTATTTCTCGTGTTTGAAAGTGAATTAGAATGCGAATAATTTCTAGAATGTGATTGTTGAGAGTTTGACTTTTGAAATTGAGATTGATAATCAGGGTGGACTAAGTAATCATCTGTCATTAAAACCATTGAGTTATTATTTGATGAGTTATTGGAACTGGATGTATGTCTCAACATTCTTGGGGTTGCAGGTGCTGCGTTTGCATTGACATTCATATCTTTATTATTCGTTGAATTAGATCTTGACAAGCTATCATCTTTTCTTCTGACCTTAGGATTCAGAACCTGTACAGGCTGAGATATCTGTCTTGATTGCTGCATTGGTTGTTGTTGTTGTTGTGAATCCGAGTTTATCCTGAATGGATTATTACTGCTTTTTGTCTTTGAAGCTGGGGTAGGAGAGACCGGATTATATTGGTCACTTGGAATATTTGAGGACATTACCAATCAATCAATCAAAGCTCTGCTCAATAATCAAAAATAATTGATATGATGTGGTACGTTTTTATATGAAATGGTAAAGCAAACAAACGAAAGTTGAGTAACCAAATTTGAATCCAAATTAAATTTAGTATGTAGCAATTAAAGGGTATAATTGAACGGCTATACGAGATCTGAATGAGCTGTCTCAAATGGTGAAATCACTCGACTATTGGTAAAATTGTTGTTCCGCTTGGATAAAAACCAAAATTGGATAACTTTGAGTTGGGTAAAGGTAATCAATTGGACAGATAAGTGAATAACGGGATGAGGTTAGGCAATTTTTGGCAGGGATTGATAGCTTAATGTGTAAAATCAGCACAAGACACAGGCAATGGCGTGTGCGAGATGGGATTGAGTATCTAAATGGGATTGAGCCTATGCGGAATGCCCTGTTGTCTTGATACTTGTGGTTGAGTAATGGGAGAGGATTGTATAAGGGTGGGTTGAAGAGAAGAAGGCTGTTGATTGCTTGAATTAGTTCAGTTTCACTTGATGCATCTGCTTTTTCCCTTGCCTCTATAGTCTCACCAATCATTCAGCCACCGCATTCACCGCCATATCACACCAACTCACCAGCTCAGGGCAGGCAAGCAAAGCGCAAGCGAGAATTACAAAAAAACCGCGAAACACCGCGGTGCATATCTGTGAGTCGACTTTTGACGCGGTAGACTTCACGCGGTAACTCATTTCTTACTCCCTCGCGGTAAAACTGCAACCCCGTGTATGCTAGACGATTGCGAATTAGATTGCTGGGGCTTGGTAGACTATTGAGATAACATTCTCATGTGGGGAATGTGATTTTACAATGTAAAACAAACAACACGTAAAATAGAATACAAAATAATACATTCTAATTATGCTTACAGAATGTAGAGTATATCATTGCTCAGGCATTTGCTCACTGTATAGTCTTTAATCCAAACGCTGTAAAACTACACTACAACAAATAAAAGATATTTAATTTCAAATACTGATAATCAAATTAAATTAAATTAAATTTCAAAAAAAAATTTAGAGATTATATTAAAATTTTGGTATCTTCGAAAGATGCATATTTATAAGGTATATGATAGTTGGAAAGTATATAATCTATCAGATTGTTATTATTCATTGTTATGATTTATTGCTTGATTTTTTTTGTCTTAAGAGATTTTGTAATTTTTTTTCCTTTTTTTGGGAGAGACAAAAAGAAAAACTGAAATGCAAGAACTGAAAATAGTAAAAACAATAAAATGAAGTGACAAGTTGAAATAACAAAATGATAGTAAAATAAATTAAATTAAAATAAGTAAGTTAAAATAAAGTAAAATAAAAAAATTTAATAGAAAACACTCATTTCCTCAAATGAGTAATCACAATAATAACATAACATTGAACAATTAATTCATTCATTCATTCAAATAATAAATGATATGTTCTTTAGCATATTCGGTAGGTTCAACAGCTTGAGATTCAGTTAATCCATGCTTATTTCTTAAATGTCTAGTTAAAGCATCAACTCTACCAAAGGTACCACCTTTCTTTTTCAAGTTTCCAGAACCATTGAATCTAGATAATTCAGTATTTCTATAATTGAACTTCTTTACAATTGAATTTTCTGGATCAAGACCTTGCTTTCTTAATTCATCATCTTTACAGAAAATGCAAACATAATTTCCTCTCTTTGGAGAATGAATTAATTCATGACGAGTTAAATCGTATGGTCTAGAGAAAGTCTTACCACAGATTTGACCGGTTCTCTTATCAATGATTTGACAAGTATGATTGGTCTTTGAATCAATATCACCACCACTCTTCACAGATAAATGAGCTTTATTTTCTTTAATAAATTCTTCTTCCTTCTGATTTAATTCTTTTTCAAAGTCGGCATTTTCATTTTCATTTGATTTCACTTTACGGAGCTTGGAAGATTCATCTTTGTGAGAATGGTGATTATGTTGTTGTTGGTGGCTATTTCTATAGTTATCAACTTGGTTCTGTTGGTTCAAGATATCCAAATGTGTAGATGGAATGACATTTTGTAAAAAGCTTGGTCTAATTGAATCAATTATACTCTCTCTTCTTTCAAAAGCTGGAGTATAGATATCATCACTAGCATCAGACTCATTACCAACATCGTATTCATCATCAATAGCAATATCGTTCTCAAGATCAAGATTAAAGTTATTACCACTTAATGATGTGAAACGATTACTAGCGTTGTTAATCTGTTTTGGAGTAGTTAATGAATAGATAGAAGTATCATTTATATCATCAACGTTATTAAAATTAATCTCATTTTGTAACATTAATTGAGAACCTTCCAATTCAGAGAAACGAATCATTTCTTCAACATCTTTGTCACTAATGGCATCAACGATATCTTGAGTGTTTTGGTTAAAAGTAATTGTGGTATTAGATGCTGAACGAGAACCTGAGCGACTGTTGCTAGTAGTTCCACCAATGGTATTGTCGGAATAGCTAGAGTTATCATCGTCCATATTCATATCCAAATCCATTAAATCTTCATCATCATAATAATTATTATCTTCCTCGTCATCATCGTCTAATTCGTCGTCATCTGATTCTTGATTATAAGTCTCTTGAATCAGATCACTTGTCTTGAAGATATTTAATTCGTTGGATTGTGACAAAGATTTTTCTAGTTGAGCAGCCAAAAGTTGCTGTTGATTTATAATTTGTTGGGTTGAGTCCAGCACGTTGTTGAAATAGTCATCTTGAGGTATGAGCAACACATTATCAGCGGCATTTTGGTTTTGATCTTGGTTTTGGTAGTATTCATGTTGAATGTATTCTTTTTCATTCAACATAAAATCAGTTGGATTTATGGAGAAGTTGTAGGAGTCATTATTTGCATTATTATTCATGTTATTTATGCTATTCTGACTGTTACTTCTGTTGTTGTTGTTGTTGTTATTATTATTATACATGTAGTCATTCAGACTGTTGTATAAATCATTCGACACTGTACCATTTGAGCTTGTGTTTGCGAAAAGATCTGGATTAGCGTAGTTATTGTAGATGTTGTTATTGTTATTATTGTTATTATTCAGCACTTCAGTTGGTGTTATTGAAGCTGTTGTTGAGTAGAGATTATTGAGTGAATCAAAATCTGGTAATCTAACAGAGTCTTGAGAACCATTGAAATGTAAGTATTGACCGAGCTCGTTATTTGACTGGGTTCTTGATATAATCATTGAAGAGTCATCATCCATTAATTCAGAGTATTGGCGTTGAAGGGTAGAAGACATGGTGTGATTTAAAATGAGTGGGGAGAGTGTTCCGTGAGCGATAAGTGGGATATAATAGGTATTAATAGATGTATTGTATGCGATAGTATGAATCCCGGTTGTTTTCCAGTATATTAATGTATATGTGGTGGTCAGCAGGAGGGATAATGCACAGATATATGGGTGGCAAATGAGGTATTTAAGGATAAAAATAGCAAGAATAGGTTGGGCTATGGTTTAGTATCAGGTTTGATTTGACGTGCGCGGGTGATGTAATTCTTATATACACTATTTATACAAACACCGATAGTACCACTGAATTAGCTGTACGATTACTAATTAGCTGTGATACCCGAGAATTGATTTAATTGATAAATGTGATTGATTCCATTGCTGTAAAAAGTATTACCTTAATATATGTGCATATATGTATATATATATATATATATATATCTAATGAGACTAAAAGTTATTGATTGATGAAGAATTTATCGACTTGTGAATGTTAGTTAATCACCAGTTACTATGAACATTTTTGTAAAGATATTCAATCAAATATAATCGGTTTTAGGCTACGTATAAACCCGATTCTAGCTTGTTTCAAGTAAATAACTCACTAAGCTAATGAAATTTAGGAGGCTGAACAGATATTTAATAGGATAAGCGATGTGATTTACGTGTCCAGATATTAAATGTTGAATAACACTACTATACTAAATTATGATAATAGGTACCACCATAATTCTAGACAATCAATAAGTCCGAACTCCACTTTCTTAATTGCGCAGTAGGGGAGAATTTTCTAGAACAATAAGATTTCCGAAAAAAAGCATGGCTATGGTTAAAAATGTATTGTATGGCGGGTGTACTTTTAATCACGTGGTAAATATTGACTAAATGTGGCAAAGTAAATTTCACCACGTGATGTACGTGGCTGTGTGTATTGTAGTGTAGATTCCAATACACGCTTTAGAGATCTTTTGATCTGGAATCAAGTAGATACGACACGATATATACGATACTACAACTCTCTCTTATCTACTTCTCTACTCCTCCAAGATACAGAGAGAAATATATCAGTTCAATTAAAATGCCCTCCGCAGAAGTATCTCCGTCCTCCATACCTTCAAATCATCCCGCTACTTCTCTTTCTCCTTTTATCCCAGATGATTACAAGCAACAATTATTGAAAACTCCTCCATATTTATTGATTGAAGACTCGGTTTATCAATCCAAATTATCAACTTTGAGAAATAACTTCCATTACTCTTACGTTGTCCAATGGTTATACCTATTACGTTCCTTAATTAAATTGACCAATGAAGCCTTTGACGTCATCACCTTTGAAGAAGAATTATTAGGTATCGCTTCTCCAGTATTCATTAACAAATTAAAGACAAACTTAATTCAAACCTTGACTAATTTCAAAATCATTAACATAAATTCCGATATTGGTATCTTGGAATTCAATGAAAAATTAGTATATCTACTAAATATAACAACAAAAGAAGATAATAGTGATTCAAATAACTTGGATTTTAACTTTAATTTCAATTCTTTGGATTTATTAGATCAAATTGACATTTACTATCAATTAATCCAATTGATTCATCAAAATCAACAGATCCAATTTAGAAAGGCAATTGATAAGTTTAATAAACCACACGAAGAATTGAAAATCATACCTATATTAGAAACAAATTCACCAGAAGATAAATCATATAAAATCGAATATTTCATTTTAAGTGATGGTAGATTATATTCTAAAACTCTACAATATCCAAAATGGAAATTACCCAAAACAAGATTGGAATTTGTAGAGAAAACTAAAGATAAGGAAAATTCATTGTTATCTAATTTAACTATCGAACCAACTATGATATCTTGGAAATGTTTAACAGCAGGTATTTATGAATTCGATAATTATATTAAAGATTTAAAAGCTCAATTCGGTAAAAAGACTTCTTCAAATGAGTATAAGTTATTTCAATTTTTAAAGACTAAATATGATTTAGTAATCAATCAAGATCTGAAAAAGAGAAAACAATTATTACAAAGAAAGAGAGAGATTCAAATGCAAAATTTAATGGCTAATAGAAAACGTTCTTCAAGAATTGAAGAAAAGGAAAGACAAAGATTAGAAGAAGAACAAAGACGTCAAGAAGAATTGGAAAGATTGAAAAGAGAAGGTACAGAGATTAGAGCTAATAAGAGAATGAAACTAAAGGAAGATTTGAATGAATCAAGAACTGAAAGAGCAAATAAAAGACAACATAAATCACCTTCTCCAACAACTTCAAACCAAGAAACTTGGCAGTTCGACTGTTTATGTGGTTTGAAAGGTGAAAACATCGATGATGGTAAAGTCATGGTTAATTGTGAAGTATGTAATAAATGGCAACATTTGGACTGTCAACTTGAGGAGATTAAAGCTAAATTAAATGACGATGATAATCAATATGTGTTTATATGTTCTTATGACAGAGCTGAAAAATCAAAAGATATCAAAGATGAGACTTTTAGTGAGACTTTTAGCGAAGAATCTAAAGATGTTGATGGAGTCCCTGCAATCGAAGAAAACAAAGATGCTGAAGCTATAACGGAAACTTCTATTCCTGAAACTACTACTGAAACTGTTAGTGAACCTAAAATTGTAGTTGCTGAAACAATTACACCTATAGAGCCAGTTGTTGAAGCTTTTGTCGAACCTGTTATTGAACCAGTCGCTGAACCAGTTGTTGAATCGATTGAGTCTGCTCAACAAGCTACTCCAGTCCCAGAGACTGTAACCCCAGTACAAGAAACCAATTAATTGGACTACATAAATAAATAATGCTGCTTTAAAAGCCTGTATACTATAATAAAAGAATTCCATATCATTTAAATTAAACAGATCAACTATTTAATCTAAACTTAAAATGAGTTATATAAATATATGAAAAGAAAGCACAGAAAAAGACAAAAAGGTAAAATAAAACAAAATACATACATACAGAGAATAAAATAAGTTAAAGAATCAAATCAATTTTGTATCAATAGTCTAGGGCGGGGAAAAAAAGGCAAACTTAAAAAGATGTGTAATTGATAAAGTTGTAATAGATTGAATTACAACATGCTCAATAGCATATTCCTTATAACGGATAACTGTTAGGTTCATTAGAAACAACATAACCTTGTGCTTCTTGTTCCTTGGCTTTTTCTTCAAGATAAGGCAACAACACATCCTTAAATTTAGTGTATCCTCTATACTCTTGGACATCTTCAGTCCAACTTAAAATACCATCCAATAATCTTCTAGGAACATGTGGTTCCTTGGCTAATTCTGTAACGGGAAGGAAATAAGTTCTGATGGTGAATATACTGCATCCTGTCAATGGCAATCTTCTGACACTTTGTCTTTCTGACCTGAAGTAAATCTTGTTAATATCTGTAGCAGCATCGGCAGTATACCATCCAACAATATCATTGTCCTCATCACCAATAGATGTAGACCAAGCTAAATCATCATCAGTTTGTAAGAAATAGTTGTTACGTTCAACTGGCTTATCTACAGTTTGTCTAATGAAGAACTTCTCCATTCCACTCTGTAATTTCTCTTTATATTTTGGAACATCACCAGTTGTATGAATTGAACTTAATGGTAAGTTTAACTTGTCTCTTAATCTCCAGAATCCAGCAAGCATGATAGCACCACCTTTTAAGAAATACTCACCTTCGTTGCTTTCCACCATCACTGCTAAATCATCTTGAGTCATCATAGCGGCCATAAGCATTGGATCTTGCTTGAATTCACTCTTTGGAACATTGACGAATTCAAATATTTCACCAGTTACAATATTGTCAATTCCCTTTTCAGTCTTTCTGAATAAAGTTGGGTATCTAGCTGGTAAATATTCTCTAAACTCCATTAATAATTCAATTGCTCCATCCCAGGCTTCTGGTAATGTACCGTAGACTTCATTTCCCTTTTCCTTTAATCTGTCTAATTTTCTATTATGGAACTTAAGCCATTCGTTATCTAACTCAATCCAGTTATTCCAGTTCATGGATCTTATACCCATGGTAATGAAATATGTATGTTTGAATGCACGATATGGAACAGGTCTAGTCTCAGTGATTGACCAGTTCTTGAATTCTTCGACTGGTGGATATTCAAAGATTTCAGGAGTCCAAGTTCCATATTTTCTATTTTTGTTGTTGGCCTTTTGAGGTGAGGCAGGTTTATATGATTTTTGAAATGCTGAATATGAAGAACTTTTAGTTTGTGTCTTGACATAAAATACAAAGGGTATCAGTAATGACAAAAATACAAAGATCAATACTGTTAATCCTAGTGGAGTCGATAAGCTCAAATCTTGACATATTTTATCGACTTGATCAAACAGACTCTTAACAATACCCATGGTGTAATAATTTTAGTCGTTCGGTTTGATTTATGAGAAAAACAAAGCTCTATTTCTTTTGAAAAAATGACAATTTTGTTGAACTATTTAAGTACAAAGAGATCGACACACAGTAGGTGATGAAGAGAATTGAAAACGTATTTAAATAACACCATAGAATTAACTCCTTTAATACAGCTTTTCATTATTTAATAACAAAAGAGGAATTCTTGACCTCAATTCTTATGCATCTATACTCTATTTAAGGTGGGTGCTAATCAATTCCCAAAAGGGTAAAAAAATGCTTCATGATAAGAAATTCTTACGGAAAATTAACTATGGGGGAATTTCGTGTGTGCTCAGTTTCACACCCCTCGTGGCACGCATTTAGTCCTATAGGGTGCTTATATTGATCTATTTGGGATATTTGACATTTAAAGCTAATGGTTTATTCGAATCATACGATATATTTATAACAACA
Source organism: Ogataea sp. yHMJ1 (assembly GCA_030571015.1). Taxonomy (NCBI): domain Eukaryota; kingdom Fungi; phylum Ascomycota; class Pichiomycetes; order Pichiales; family Pichiaceae; genus Ogataea; species Ogataea sp. yHMJ1. The sequence goes on from JAJLXB010000013.1 coordinate 17,986, forward strand.
TAACTATACTTCTATTCATATTCACTCTACTCTGTCCTTTCTTGGTCCAGATACTTGTTTTCGTTTAGTTGTTGTTGTTTTTGTTTGCGTTTTCGTTATCGTTTTCCCTTTTCAAATGTCTTGAATCATTTTAAACAAAATGGAGTGATTTTTATTTTTATTTCCTACTTTTTGGCTCACTATGCTGGGGGTAAGGCACATCCATATAAACCAGTTTGGATAAGAACCCAAATAATCCACCAATGTGCACATATTTTTCCAATTGACCACCATTTCCCTTTTTCTTGTTCTTTTTCTTCCTCTACTGTAAGCAGATATCCAATAAACCAAATATGGAAGGGTATAAATGTCATGACTCTATTCACTATTTGAACGTGTAAAGTTGTGAATTGTAAAAAGAGGTACAGGCAACAAGCTTTCCAAATCCCTGAAGTATTTGTTGTTGTAAGCAATGGGTTTATCGACTTGAAATATATCAAAGATCCAAGTATGATTAATAATGAAGGAAGTCCAATCAAAAAGTTTGGTATATTGTTGACCGTAAAGTATTTAAGGAACCCGTTGTTCCAGTAATGTTTTTGAGCGTATGGAACTAGCCATGGTAAAGGCTTGTTATCACACCAGTCTCCTCTATCATTTGAACTGCAGTATTGTGAATATGGTAAATATATTAGAATGACTATGCTTATGAATAATGCTAACCCAGCTGTGATAATTGTGATGAAATTGATCAACATTTTTGACAATCCGACATTACTATTCTTAACACTCATCACAGCCTTGTACAAATCATCAAGATATACAATTCCATACATGACAGCATTCGATCTGAACCCATACGCCACTGCAAAAAATACACCACTTAGCAAATAAAGTGTCTTGTTGACAGTTTGAGTATATTCAATAGTACCATTGTCCTTAGTCTTAGCGCTCAATGGTGAACTTAATGACATCTCTCTTAAGGTTAGACCAGAGTAGCATAGGAATTGTGTAATTGATTCAGAGTATATACCCGTTGAAAATATACCAGATGGTTGAATCACTGTCAAAATTGCACATATATATGGTAGAGTAAACTTGTATTTATCATTTGATTTGACCAAGTATCCAATAGGGCTGAATTGAAACGTCTTGAATGTCAATATATACATCGCTATGCAACTTAAGTAATGACATATATTACTTATGCAAAGCCCCATTAGCACATTAGCATAAAAGTTTTGCTTTAAATCTGTTCCAAAGTTCATGAAACTGATAAACCTCCACCAAAGTGGGGAAAAAACCCACTCGTGTTCAAATTCGATTGAATTTTGAATGGATAACTTGGTGAAGTAAACAGCATCCCATACCACTATTTTTTCTAGAATTTCTTGTAGTATATGTTTCTCCAGAAATCTCTTGACATTTTCTCCCACATTTAAATGTAAAAATTGCAGTATTTGCATTAAATCTCTTGATTTGTCACGTACATAGAAATCAAGAAGAATGGAGGCCGATGTATCAAACTGAGCCGGTACCAGGTATATTATCAAGAATTGTACAGCTTTGAACAGGATGAACAAGCGGGTGATCTTCACCCAGTCATTATAACTCACGACCATGTCACTTATAGTTTTGTATGAATCAAAGAAGTGGCTCTCTTGAACTGAATATTCAACTATATGGGGGGTTATTTTGGTTCTTTGCATGTGTGTCCATTGGATAATTGAAAAAAATCGAGGCAGTGAACGTTGTGGACTATTTCACCTATTCATATATATATATATATATATATATGATATTTAAAACCAAACCACCCAATGTCTTCGCATTGAATTGATTATCACTTATAATTCCTAATTTTTGTTTACTAACAATATGCAATACACTTATTGCTTCTATGTAATCTCTTGGTAGTACATGGTCTAAAGAAACTTCTTTTCAACGTAAGTAAATACAATTAAAACACTTCATTGGGATATATTAATCACTACTTGCTATAAGAAGATTACAAAGAATTTTTAAGATAATATGAAATAAAACCTACTATAAATAAAAAGACTGTACCAATATTCATCAAACAATACTTTCCATTTCCTTACCGTAGCCTAACACATTTCTAATTATTGCCTTTTCATCTTTTTCTTCTTCCTCTTCTTGTGCATCTGATTTACCTGAGCTTCCCCTTAACTTACTGAAGTTAACAACGCCCTTTTCTACCTTCCAGTTCATGTGGTTAATAAAGAATTTTGTATCGTCTATGTTTTTCAAGTACAATAAAAGCTTCAAGTTTTCCAATGGTAATTCATCATAACTTGATTCTATATTAGAAGAAATTCTAAGCCTTATTGAGTCTAGTAAGTCTTTCTCAAAAAGATAAAACTCTTGAGCTGGGAAGGCTTCTTTGTTTGAAGATGATAAGGCTTCGAATATCTTATTGAAGTTACCATCGATGAACCATTTCTCAAATTTAATTGGAATTGAAAGAAATTCATCGGTCTCCAATTGATCTATATTCAAACCAAGGTTCAAAAATCTTTCAAGCTCAACATGAAATATAGCTAAATCGTCTTGTGTCAAGAGTAATAACAAGTATAAACTCAATAATTTGTTTTGGTTCTTAGAAACGGGTAAATCTTTAAGTTCGTAAAAGGCCTTCAATTGAGTTATATAGTTTTGGAAACCTGGGATATCCAATAGGTTTATGGAAGACAGAGCACCAATCTCAAGAATCGATCTTGATATGACTAAATCATTTGGGTTTATAGTAGTATCGTAAGTTGGAACTAATAAGTTATTCTTGATTAATTCTATCTTTAATTGTGGGAAGATCTCAGCACATTTCTCGTATTCTTGTGCTGCAAACAATTGCGAAAGTTGAGGAGCCAAAGTTTCCAACGACATTGTTTATCTATCTTTATATTTATCTGTATCTTTATCAGTGATTAATGACAATTAGAAGCAACCAGGGATTGATCTTTCCAACAATTCAGTAACATCCACTTGTTGCTCTTTCAAATTGCCACTTTGATTTCCGTTTGGCGATTAATATATGGCTCGCGGTGTAAGTCCTAATAAAGACTAAATGCGTGTTACTAATCTACTATTATAGTACCTTCAATTCTTTATGTCTTCTTGTTGGTGATGTGAAAATTAATGTAGTGTTGTGTTATGAATAATCATATATATAATTATATATGGCATTAGAAAAATGACTAAGGATAAAAGTGGTATTTCTATATATATCAGCAAGTAAAGAGGTTGTAAAAAGCAGAGAAAAAAATAAGCCAATTTAATGAAATCATTTGAATTTTTTTTTCCAATTGTTGTCACTATGGTAAATAAATGTATATGATATAGAGGAATAAAATTGAATTGAAATAACAAAAATTTATATATAAGAATGATGGATGATAGCAAAAAATTCAAAGCCTATTATCAAGATGGACTTCGTCTTCTAATGTTGTTGTAATTGAGTGAGTAATGATATGTGGGATTATTTAAGTGTAATGTAATCATTTCTTACCGAATTGACTTCCGAAAGAAGAAATGATACCTTCAACAGATTGTGGGTTGGCTAAAGTACTTAAGTCACCTAAACCATCAGCTTCGTTACAACTGACCTTTCTTAAGATTCTTCTCATAATCTTACCAGATCTGGTCTTTGGTAAGTCTTTGACAATGATGATAGATTTTGGAGCAGCAAATGGACCAATTATACCTCTAACGTGCATGATTAAAGCCTTACGCAAATCCATTAACTTGTCATCTTCAATTTCGGTCTTTAATTGAACGTAAGCGACAACAGCTTGACCAGTTAGTTCATCTGGGATACCGACAACGGCACCTTCAGAGACAGCGTGGTTTTCTAAAAGAACGGATTCAATTTCAGAAGTGGATAATCTGTGACCAGAGACATTGACGACATCATCAACTCTACCTCTGATCCAGTAGTAACCATCGTGATCTCTACCAGCACCATCACCTGTGAAGTAAAAACCTGGGTATGGCTTTAAGTAAGTGTCTAAGTAACGAGAATGGTTCTTGTAGACAGATCTAGCCATTGATGGCCATGAGTCTCTAACGGCTAAGACACCTTCAACATCGTTACCTTCTAAGACCTTACCACTGACTGGGTCAATGATAACAGCGTCAATACCAAGGAATGGTAAAGTAGCGGCACCTGGCTTAGTTGGGACAGCACCAGCTAATGGAGCAATTAAATGAGAACCAGATTCGGTTTGCCAGTAAGTATCACTGATGTGACATTGACCTTTACCGATCTTTTCATCATACCATTCCCAGATTTCGGCAGCAATTGGTTCACCGACAGAACCTAAGGTTCTTAATGAGGATAGATCGTACTTGGCGATTTCTTCTTCACCAGATTTCTTGAGAAGTCTTAAAGCAGTTGGAGCAACGTAGAAATGAGTAGCTCTGTACTTTTCAACAATCTTCCAGAATCTACCGTAGTCTGGGTAAGCTGGAGTACCTTCAAAGACAATTGATGGGACACCGAGGGATAAAGGACCATATAAGGCATAAGTGTGACCGGTAATCCAACCGACATCACCAGCGGTAAATAAGACATCTTCAGGTTGGACATCAAAGACGTAACGGGTGGTTAAAGCGGCACCTAAAAGGTAACCACCGGTAGAGTGAACAACACCCTTTGGAGAACCAGTGGAACCAGAAGTGTATAACATGAATAATGGGTCTTCGGAGTTGACAGAGACACATGGAGAGTAACCTGGGAATTTTTCACATTCTTCGTCCCAGTAGAAATCTCTACCTTCCTTCATGTAAACATTTGGATTACCAGTTCTCTTGTGAACCAAGACTTTTTGAACAGATGGGCAGTCTTTCAAACCTTCATCGACGGTTTTCTTAGTACCTAAGGTTCTACCACCTCTAAAGGCTTCATCACAAGTGATAACAGCTTTACATTCAGCATCGGTGATTCTATCTCTAATAGAACCAGCAGAGAAACCGGCAAAAATAACAGAGTGGATGGCACCAATTCTAGCAACGGCTAACATGGCAATAAGGGCTTCGGCAGTCATTGGTAAGTAAATAGCGACTCTGTCACCCTTTTGGACACCCCATGAAGTTAAGACACCTGCAACCTTGGAAACTTTTTGTAATAATTCACCGTATGTGAGAGAGTAAGAGTCGGCTTCAGTATCGGCTTCAAAGATGATAGCGGTCTTATCAGGAGTGGCAAATGCCCATCTGTCAACACAGTTGTAACAAGCATTTAATTCACCATTTAAAAACCAGGCAACATCACCATTGGTTAATGTACCAGATTTGACCTTGGTGAAATCTCTGTCCCAGTGTAAGAATTTCTTGGCCATGTCACCAAAGAAAGTTTCTGGGTCATTGATGGATTGTTGGTACATTTCCTTGTAATGCTCTAAAGACGATAAAGACTTATTTGGTTGTCTTTCGTAGAAAGTAGCTGGGGTTGGACGAGCTGGAACACCATTGGCTTCATGCACAACGTCGTGCTTTGCAGTTTGAGTCATTGTGGATATTAGATTAATAATCGCCTGAGTTATTTAGTTAATTAGTTGAGGAATTTGAAAATAGAATGCAGAAATAATAGGATAGTGGAATATCAAGAGTAAAGATTAGATTCCTGATCTACAAACAATTAATTTTAGGTGATATCAGCACTGAAAGGGGGAAAAAAAGATTATAAAGATTGAATATTATCTTAAGACAGTGGTGATGAGAGATTTAGATGGATTTGAAGGGAATCAATAACTAGTTCTAAGTAGTATTCTTTTTGGTAGAAAATACAAAGAATGGTTGTGAATTGGGTCAATCTAGATAAACTGAATAAAACGGGGTAATAAATTGGAAAATTTGGAGAAGGTTTATAGTAATAAACAGGTCAATTGTACGAAATCTTTCACTTTGCTGAGCTTCTTCTCGTTCCTCTCGTTTGTGGAATCAGGTGGGCCGTAAAGGGAAGTTTGATGATTTTTCAGAGATTTTGTGAGATTTTCGTTGGGTCCAAAAAGTCGGTGATAATCCGGCGGGGCACTACACAAGGGCGCTAGTAGGTTTTTGTTAGGAGACTAGTTGCTTAACTATGGGGGAAGAGGGGTAATACTAGTAACAGTAGAGCTGTTACATATACAAGGATACCAAGCGTGCACATATATATATATATATATATGTATACACTGTACTATACCACTAATCATAATACGTATATTACTCCCGGGATTCTTAAAGAAGTAATCATAGGTGATGACTTAACAGTACATCGGTGAACTGGAAACGGGAACTAAGGGTAGAGAGACAGATACCGTTTTGTGACTTCTGGGTTAATGGGTAAGAGTTAGTTTGTAAGTTGAGTGGGTATAAGGGATTAATTTTACTTCTGGATTTTTAATCTATAAAAGGCAGCATGAGCAACTAAATTCAGTAAACTTAAATTGCTATAAGGAATCACGGTAGAAGTCTTTTTCTATAGAGTAAAAGTTAATATGTATACTATTGCAAGCACACTATATAACATATTGACATAATATTAAATTCAACAACCCTTTTTGATGTCTGTCACTCTTTGATTTTTAAGCGCGTTGCTAAAGCTGCCACTTTTTTATCAAAGTTAATAATGGGCCAGCAAAAAAAAAAAAAAGTCTGTGACGACGCGTCGATCAGAGCATCCGACTCCACTCCCGCTACGTAGAGAAATTGGGACCGCGGCAAATCCCGAAACGGAGCACCGGGGTTGTTTGGCCGTCCCTATTTTGTGTTGGGTGCGTCGATGGAAGGCGTCGATTAATCTGTCACGTGACTTGACAGATTTTTTTACTTCCCTAGTCTTTTCTTGCTCCTTTTCTCCTATCGCGACAAGTTGACCTTCCGAGACAGATAGTAAAAGCCAGTGTGGGCAAATTAACTCTTTTTGGGTGTCTCCCGCGTATTTAAAATTCGAAATAAGTAACTTAAGCAAGTCCAACTGGAGGTTTCAGGCAAGGTGCAATTTCTTCTCCGCATTTTATCAAGATTGGCTTAAATAACAAGATTGAAACTCCTTGTCAAAAAGGTATATTGTACAAATATTATAGATATTTCTATATATAAAGATATTAAATTAAGTCAATGAATTAAGTCATTTTGAATAAACAGATAAATATATATATATATATATATTGGTTAGTTCACAGGACTATAACCCATCTTTCGGCCCTATACCGTATCTTTCTAGCTTGCTCTGCTTTTGCAGATTCTCCGCAAATTATAGATTTAAAAATAATCTTCTGAATTTTTTAAAGTGCGAAATACAAATCGCTGATTCCATTCCAATTATTATTACCCTTTCCCGCATACATTTTATTTTTCTTAAAACTGAACAATTAATAATCGTATTTTTTCAACTTTTTTCAATACCTGACAATCTCTAAGACATCTGAATTACTCTTGACCAAACTCACACTATTATACAGACATACTTCTTCTGCTTTGAATTACATTCCCATCTGGTCTCGGTAACGCTTTACTCACATTAAAGTTTTACCCTAAACCTTACCTTTTTAGCATAAAGAAACTGTTATTTTAATCATCTGTTCTTTTTCATCCCTATACTTGAATTATATTTATATACCCTTATTTCTCATTTATCTCGCTTATTATCGCAAAAATAGACAGGTATAGCTTGAATTCTTATTGCTACACAAAAAAATGATCTCTTCTATAATACAGTCGGAACAAAAACTACAATCATCAGTACCACTTGCAAATCAGACAAATAATTCAAATATAATTAATCCAAATGATAATCAAGTGCCGAAATCGGAACTGCATGTTAATAATACGAATAATAATAACAATAACAATAATAACGTTGATAATATCCCAGGAACTAATATCATAAATCAATCTTCTACACCTTTAACTGCAGCTTCATCAACTTCCATCAAATCATTTCCTATGAATAAAACTGCTTCTGCAACTACTAATACAGGCTCAATATCATCTACTCTATCAAATAATGGAATATCAAAAAATTCATCAAAATCTAAAAGAGTGAAAACAGGTTGTTTAACTTGTCGTAAGAAACATAGAAAATGTGATGAAATGAAAAAAGCTCATTCAAATGGTAATTTTAAATGTAGTTATTGTTCAATCAATAATCTAGATTGTAGTTGGCCTGACTTTATCAACATCAATTTGGTCTCTTCTTCACCAAGTAAATCATTCAATAGTATTGATCAAGGTCAAAATCAAGTTAAGAGTCCAGATGGATTTTCAACTTTTTCAATCTCCCCGATACCTGCTAAAAAAATAATGGGAAAGTCTCCAGAGTCTTTGATCTCACCACCACCATCTAGAAGTAATTATACAAATTCTAGTATACCTGGTTTATCTGATCTTTCCATTGATAAATTATTAGACAATAATAATAGGAATCTGACTGACTCAAGAAAGGTGCCTTCTTTCCAATATAAATACATTGCAGAGGATAAACAACCTTTCTCAAATACATCCAATAGTGATATGAGCAGTGGATACATTAAGAGAGGTTCTTCGGAAATCAATCGTCTTCCTAATCCTATTTCGCCATCGACAACAATGCAACATGCAATGACTTCACCTCTAAATGCTAATAATGCTATGATGAATCAAACAAAACCAATGATGCTTAATCAAAGATCTATATCCGGTCCAGTACCGACATTAACAGCGGGTAATCCATCTTCAATGCATGACACAGCAACAACAGCAGATTCCGTATCATTACCAAGCGCTTCACCATCTAATCCAACTGTTTCAGCTTCTTCACTAAACAACAACAATGCTCAAAATAAGCAAGCTAACGAATACGATATCAACAACTTTGCAGAGATCTTGGAACCAACAGAACCATATAGTATCTTTGATTACTCTTTATTCGATGATAATAAAGACGATTATTTGGATTTCCCTATGACATTAAAAGAATTCATGTATGTTAATGCGCTTAACATCAATTCAAACTCTAATCTGGCTGGAATGGCTGCATCTGAGATCAAAGATGATCAAAACAGTAGCATAAATCATATTTTGAACAATAATGGACAGCTCAATAATGCTAATGGTGCATCAAACGCTTTATTCACTGCAACTGATGATCCTAATGCTTCTAATGCTTCTGTTAATATAATCAATTTGGGGAATTTTCCCAGTGTCTCAAATTTCTTTTCTATGAACTTTGATCAAAATAAACATGCATTCCCATTTGATTTACCACCTAGTGATGTCCTGAACAAATATTTTGGTAATTATCTTCGACTTTCAAAATCAGACGTAACGGACAACTCTTTTCATTTACAACCAGAATTGGAGTTAGTCTTGTTGAAAAACTATGTTGGCGTCGTTGGTTTAGGTCTGGATATATTCGATAATAATAAGGTCTTTGTGCAAGTCACACCAATCATGATGAGAAACTCATTGGCTTTGAAATACGCTATTTTGGCATTCGGTTCAAGATTCATTGAAACTACCACAGAAACAACAGATTATCCTAAAGACCTTTCCATGAAGCTATATGAACAATCTTTGAAACATTTAGTACCAAGTTATAACAGCGCCAATGATTATAATCAACATAAGTTGAATTCTAAGGCAAGATCAAACTCAAAGTCAAAACCTAAATCACAGGCTAAATTCACCATTGGTAGAACAGAGGAAACCGGATCCGAAAACTCGTCTTATGAAACTTTGATTATTACTTGTGTTACATTAACTGTCTTTGAAATGATGAGTACAGATCCAAAAGTCTGGAAATCAAATATTGAAGGTTCTGCAATCTTACTAAAGACACATGACATTAATGGTTTCTCAGAAAATTTTCTGGTAAGAGCTTCATTTTGGGTTTTTGCCAGAATGTATATATGTTGCTCAATCCTCAATGAAAGTAAGATGGTATTACCCGTTGAATATTGGCTGCCTCCTTCTGCTCGTGGTAAAAGTGATGATGAGATTGAACTAATGTTCAGTCAGGATGGTATGCAAGCTCATTATATCGTATATTTGAATGCCTTGGTAATCAATTTAATATATGGTGAAATTGAAGGTGAATTGGAGTTCAAGAAAAGATGGATTGAAATCTGGTTATTATTAGGAAGATGGGTTGGTGTGATTCCAAACACTTATAGATCCATTTATGAATATGAGGATTCTAAGCACCATTTCCCACGCATATTCTTCTCCAATAGTAGAGCCCTGTCAGCTAATCAAATGTTTCACATGGCTTGTATCATCATGCTTTCTAACAAGCCACGTACTTTAAAAGTCGACGAATTGACTAAGATAAAAAGAAGTCTTTCCAGATCTTACTCTGTATCTTCTTCTACTTCTACCATATCAAATGAATCAACCGCCCCCTTGTCACCACTTGTCCAAACTAACCCTGGATCTCATCAAGTTGAAGAAGTTAAGATCCATAGTACATCACTTCCCTTCCACGCTAAGAGAATCATTGGTATCTCAATTTCTTCAAATGATTATGCTGCCGGTACTAACTCGATTCAACCTTTATACTTAGCAGGTAAGATAATGACTTCTAAAAATGAACATGGTGTTTGTTTAGGTGCTCTTAGAGGCGTTGAGAAGTATACTGGTTGGAGTACCAAGAGTAGATGTAGAGATCTCATTGAGTACTGGAGTGATAAAGGTTGATTACTCTTTTTTTTTCCTTTGTAAATTTTTGAAAATTATATAAAATTGTGTTTATAAATTCACTTTTGTAATGGAGTATATTTTACCATTTTGTTTGAATAATGAAAGATGTAATTTGATCTGATCTGATCTAAAGTCCTTGCTTGATAAGATAAAAGCAAAACGTTCACAGTCAAGTTCAATTCTATGCTGATTTTTTTCTTTCCATCACTTTGAAAAAAGGTAGGACAATTAACGAAAGAGCGAGGAAAATATACGAGCAAAATTTAACGAGTAATATAACTGGACGAAGTGTTGGAAAAAAAGCAAAAAAAAATCCCAATGTTGAAAGAAAGGTTGTTGAGATACATAAAACCCTTTTTTGGTTTATGATGTCATAATGCAATTTCGCTATTGTCATAATTTTCATAACTTATTTCTTGCTTTTTTGGTCCTATTTTCAAAGCGTATTTTCTTACTCCTATTTTATATTTACAGTTTCCGCGACGTTTCTTAATTTAGACACTATAAGCTAATTTCAAAAAATCAAAGCGGTAATGTTTTCATAAGTTAAAGCAAATCGTATTTAATTTCTACACACATGTAAAAGGTACATTATTTAATTTCGTATTTTCAAAAATGAAAGGGGGTACAAAGTGAATTCATTCCTTTTCAAACAATCCAGTGTTTGCATCTTCAGTGTGTTCTGCTTCAGCCTTTTCAGCATCTTCAACTCTCTTTCTTTTTCTAAATCCAAAATCTGGCTTATTTTCTGGATTTTCGTATGGATATTCATCGGCAATTTTGACAACTTGCCATGGTTTCCAGTTATCACATTCTGCAAAGATTCTATCTAATTCTTCTAAACTTCTACCAGCTGTTTCTGGGAAAAAGAAGTAAACTGCTGGAACAAGGAGAGCATTGATCACTGCAAAAATAGTATAAGTGTATTCATTAATGTTGGCAAACGCGACAGGTGTAATCATGACAACCATAAAGTTGAAAGCCCAATTACTTGCAGTAGATAAAGCATTAGCTGGAGCTCTGACACTTAAAGGTGGAATTTCACTTGGGTATAACCAAGTCATGGCTAACCAACCAATGGCAAAGAATGAGTTGAAAACAAATAATAAAACGGCATCGACAATAGCTGCAGCACTACTATTCTTGTGATCAGCAGCCCAAGTACAAGCGGTCAGTAAAGCCATAACAATCGATTGACCAATTGCACCAAAAATCATTAATTGACGTCTACCGAATTTTTCAATTGTGTAGTAAGCGATGATGGAAGCGAAAGCGTATTCTGTACCATTTGCGGCAGCTAAGATACGTGAGTTCAAAGGAGTCATACCAATATAGTTTTCAAAAATAGTACCTGCGTAATAAGTAATAAGGTTAATACCTGTAATTTGTTGGAAGATTTGAACCCAGACACCTAAACAAACTCTGTGGAAGTTTTTATGTTCACCTTGAGAGAATAAAGCTTTCCAAGAAAAGTTTTGAGCACCACTAAGTCTTTCAGTTTCTAAAGAGTATTTGATTTCAGCAATTTCCTTTGCAATCTTTGGATGAGTTCTTGGAAGTCCATCTAAAGCTGCCATCACACAAGTGGCGTCTTGGTATCTACCCTTCTTGGCTAACCATCTTGGAGATTCAGGCATCTTTGGTAAAACAGGAAGTAAAATTAAGGGGAAAATGATTTGGAAAGCGATTGGGAATCTGAATGCAACAGGACCTGTAGCGAAATAGAAACCAAAATCAACCCAATATGAAATACCAATACCAGCAGCAATGATACCACCTGAGATGGCGACCAATTTACCTCTCATTTCAGGTTTAGCACATTCAGATTGCCACATTGGAATTGTAGAAGTGTTCATACCATTACCAAGACCAGTGATAACTCTACCAACAATAAATTGAGCAAGACTAAAGGAAGAACATTGAATGATAGCACCGATAATCATGATAAAAGCACCTAAACACATAACCTTAATTCTACCCAATCTGTCACCAGTGTAAATAGTAGATAAAGCACCAAAAAGACAACCAATTTCATAAACAGCAATGGTAAAACCTTGTAAAGTAGACTTGGAAGGATCATCAGTAGCATCGATTTCTGGGAATGCTTCTCTAAAACTGTCGAGAGTTAATAAAGAACCCATAACACCTTGATCGTAACCAAATAAAAGGAAACCAACTGAGGCCATAACAGAGACCAAGAATCCTAATTTAGGTCCACTTCTGCCAAAGTAAGTTGGAATTTCTCCATCTACATCAACGGAAGCTAATGAGTTGTTGGAGTACGCATCATCATTTGAATTACTCAGATAATCATCTGAGGCCTTCGACAGGCGGTCAGTTTGTATTTGACTCATGTTGTGTTATTTTTGTATCTTTTTTATCTATAAAATATGTCTAATCTAAAAAAAAAAAAAATCTTTTTTAATATTTAGTTATTATAAAGAGGGAAAAGTTTCCCACAAGAGGATCTGGGAAGTTAAAAGGTACACAAGGCGGGGATGTTTCAAGTATTTATATAAAAGATAGGATGCTACGCGTACCACATGAGTTCGTCCAAAAGAAGCAATACAAGAGGCCACAAAGTGATGACGATCTCCAAAATTATTGTAGCAAATAGGACCACTGTAATAATACACGCATATAAATCCTTTGTCTTGCAATAGGAAACACAAACAAAAAAAATAGCCACATGACATATTTGCGAAGCACAACAAAGACTAAAAAGAAGCTCTACGCCGCACACCCCGCAGGCTATGACGTATTCCCACTTCGGGCAACTTCCTTACCCCTGCTTGCATTTTGAGAGAGTGCCATATTGACGGAGCTTAACTATAGGCCCCTTGAAATTCTTCCTGGTTCTAGCAAGTCAAACAACCGAGCTAAACTTATTGTTGCGAGCCGCCTATCTCCAGTTATTCCCATAAAACAAATACGTAACTGTGCACATAGTGATGGTAGCATGAATAACAAAGACTCAGGCTCACAGTGCAAGAATTAGATGGAAACATGTTACGCTGCGGAAATAAACCACCGAGAATGTTACCTGTAACCTCCATGGGGATGCAACCCACCCCCAGTCATAACCCCACAAATTATAAACTTGGTTATATATATAATTCCATGTAATGGAATGCTTAGATTTCTAATTTCTGCTTTTTGATTTTCCCCACTGGCTCGTTCAGGCACCTTTGGCTCGATTAGTGCCGCTTGTGCAATTCGAGAGTGGGGGTCAAGTTAAACTTTTGGAATATTGAACCATCTTATTACTCCAAATAGCTATAGTTAAGCGATCACCGTGGGGTACATAAAGCTAACAACCCCTGTTTGCTAAGTTTTAAGAGGGGAAGGATGTATAGCAGACTTTTATTGTACCGTAAACTGAGATCTAAAAAAACAAAGACAAAGTGGTTATCAATATTAAGGCTAAGTGAATATGGAAAATACTACTTAAGTATAAACAGATTGATGTATAAATAATCAACAAACTAAAAGAAAGAGAAAAAAAAGTAACATTATTAAAAGAAATGATTATGCGTATCGGAAAGTTCATCATCAACTAACAGTCGACAGTTTAGTTCAAGCTAAGAGTAAATCATAAAAGCTTAGTGACCTTACCAATAGCAATAGTGGTACCTTGATCTCTTAAAGTGAATCTACCTAATTGTTGGTAATCTTCATAGGTTTCAATACACACTGGCTCAGAGGTTTCCAATACAGCAATGATCTTCATACCTTGTTTGGCAAATGCAGGTGGCTTTTTGGATTTTCTGTTAGTACCCTTTTCTAACTTATGTAATAATTGAGTAATAGTAACTTCTTCAATGGCGGTATGAACGTGCATAACACAGGAGAAACCAGATGAGAAGATAGACTTTAATTCAACAATAGCAATTTGAGCTTCAAATCTGGTAACGGTATGAACTGGTCTATGAACATTTGATAACACATAACCTGGAGAAATGTCTTCTTCTTCAACACCTTTAAGTCTCATTCTAACTTGTTCACCACAGAAAGCGGAATCAGCTTCACTTTCTGTTTCGTTATAGATGGTTAAGACTTCAACAGAAACCTTGTTAGGCATGATCATCAAGTTTTGACCTTTCTTAACATGACCAGATTCAATCTTACCTTCAATGACAGTACCAAGATCCTTCATCTTACCAGAGATAGGTAACATAAATGGATCATTGATCTTACGGTCAGCCAATGGCATGTTATCCAAGTATTCTAATAAAGAAGGACCTTCATACCATGGACATTCCTTTGGATTAACACGGTCTTTCAAACCAGCACCACTGAAACCTGAAACTGGCATAAAGACAATTTCGTTCTTTTGGTATCCAACACCCTTCAAGTAAACAGCTAATTTAGAAATACATTCATCGTAACGTTCCTTGGACCATCCAACAGTGGTATCATCCATCTTGTTGACGGCAACAACTAATTTGTTGACACCTTGGGTCTTAGCTAAGATAGCGTGTTCTCTAGATTGACCACCTCTTTCGAAACCAGCTTCAAATTCACCCTTACGAGCAGAAATGACTAAGATACCAACATCAGCTTGAGAAGCACCACCAATCATTTCAGAAATGTATAATTTATGACCTGGGGCATCTAAAATAGTATAACGTCTCTTTTCAGTTTCGAAATATGACTTACCAACTTCAATGGTCTTACCGTCATTTCTTTCTTCCTTATTGGTATCCATAATCCAAGACAAATACCAACCTTGACGACCAGCATCTTTAGCTTCACGTTCATATTTCTCGACAGTACGCTTGTCAACAGCACCGGTAAGGTATAAGATGTTACCACCCATAGTAGATTTACCAGCATCGACGTGACCCATGAAAATAATAGACAAGTGATCTTTACCACCAAACATGTCCTTGACGACAGTTGGGTCAATGATATCTTCTTGTTCCTTGGCTAAAGCGTCAGCATTAGCAACAGAGGAACTCTTGGAAACTGCGGCAGATGTGGTGGATTTGGTAGATTCGGACTTCTTGACTGGAGTAGCAGCTGGGGCAGCAGCTGGAGTTGGAGTAGATTCTTTCTTCTCAACAACTGAAGCTGGCTTTTCAGCAGCTGGTTCAGATTTTTGTGCTTCTTCCTTGACTTCTTCCTTCTTCTCAGCTGGGGCTGGAGACTCTTCCTTCTTCTTGGTTACAAGCTTGATCTTACTAGCACCAACGTTTAACTTGAGAGTCTTCTTTGGCTTAGTATTAAGAGAGTTTAATCCAGCTTCCTTTTGCTTATTGTATTCTTCTAAAGTCATTTGTTGAGGTTGGGCTGGGGCAGTAGCTTCACCTTCAACTGGTTCAGCGTCAGATTGAGCACCATATGAGGAGTTGTTGTAGTTGTTACTATAATTGTTATTGTAACCATTGTTATAATTGTTATAATTGTTGTTATAATTGTTTTTATAGTTGTTGTTGTTGTTGTTGTTGTTGTTGTTGTTGTTGTAGTTGTTGTAATTGTTATTACTGTAACCACCACGGTTGTTGTTATAACCACCTCTGTTATTGTAATTGTTGTTTCTGTAGTTGTTGTTGTAACCTTGGTTGTTGTTGTAACCTTGGTTGTTGTTCTTATAGTTGTTATTGTAACCTTGGTTGTTATTGTATTGGTTATACTGGTTGTTGTAGGCTTGGTATTGCTGTTGTTGGCCAGGGACAAATTGTTGACTGGCAGCTGGGTTGTAAGCTTGACCAGGAACGAATTGAGCGGCATCTGGATTGTATTGACCGGTTTGCTGATCTTGGCCACCTAAATTGACATTGCCCATGTCGTTAGACAAATTGTTGGCATTGTATTGTTGTTGTTGTTCCTCAGACATTTCTCTTAAATAATTCTACAGTGATTTAAAAGGCTTGTTCAAGTGAATTGCGCAACCAGTTCTGTCCTGAGAGAATGCCTTGGACTTGCATGTTAAACGGTGTCCTGTGTCTGATTTATGTGCTTAATTTTCGTTCTAGTTCGCAAATTTTTTTTCAGATGCTCCTCAGCCACACTTTCCTTTGCTTCCCCAGCCAAATCGGTGTCCAGTGTGGCGGGTGTTGTGGTATCTATTTACCCAACGAGTGGCGCGACTGTTTGTTTTGTTATTGTTTTGAGTACGTTTTAATTGTCGGTCTACGCATATGAAGATATGATAAACTGGATAATCGATATATCATGGCCAGCACTGCTCTTCAAAGTCTCGTACTGCCAGATAAATAACATTCCATAAACAGCAGATTCAGGATATCAGTTGACAGGTACATACAATCAAGCCAATGGAGGATAACCGTTATTTACAAAAGGGATTTGATCCCAATTCTCTGAAAGTTGCCCAGCTAAGATCTGTCTTGAACAAACACAATATCAACTACTCTTCTGCTTCGAAAAAGTCAGAATATGTCGCCTTATTTCATGAGCACATCACCCCAAATGCATCCATTTATTTAGCTGAATATGAAGCTGCCTTCATCCCTGATGGGTCTTCCATCATCGATGGTACAGCCAAAAACTCCAAGAGAAAGTTCCCAACCCCTACTCCTTCTGCAAGTGAGGTCTCAAGTGATGAATCTGAGAGTGAAGAACAAGCTTCCGACGATTCTGACGGATCTGATGAGTCTGAAGAGACAAACGAAAACGAAAACGAAGTATCCACAGCCTCGGAGACTGATTCAGAAAAGGAAACTTCTTTCACTAACAAAAATTATTTTCAAACAAAATCAGAAAAGAACTCATCTTTTACTGAACCAAAAGCTCCCAAAAAGGAAGAACCTGTTATTCCTGCAAAGCGTGAAGCTGAAATTGAGAAAACACCAAGAAAAAAGAAGGTTCTTAGAAAAGTTATGAACTACGATGATTCTGAATCAAGTAATATCATCTCTGACTTTACACCTGAACCAGTTTCAAATAGTGCTTTGAAAAAGAAAACCAAGTCCCCTGATCCAATAGTAAATCTCACTCCTGTCAAGAAACCTACAGCTGTTGAAAGAGTTTCTTCCCCTATATCAGGAGGTGCTACACGTTTACATAGCTTCGATATCGCTGAGGCTACTCAATTTAGTCCTATCCCAGCAGATGTGTTGGCTAGTACAACTCCAGCTACAGGAAGAGCCTCAAAAAGGGTGAAAGGTCCTGAGAAAATGCTGGTTTTTAATGAGAAAAAGTCAGTCACCCCAAAGAAGTCTTCTACTCCTAAGAAATCTTCTACTCCAAAAAAGTCTGAAACTCCAAAAAAGTCTGAGACTCCAAAGAAATCTGCAACCCCAAAGAAATCTGCTACTCCAAAGAAGTCTGTTGTAGTAAGCAGTTTAGATACAGACAAAGAAGGCAATCCCAAAAGTGACGAAAAGCCTCAAGAAACCTCTGAAAAAGAGGAGAAACCTGCTTTAAAGAAGTCAGGGAAAAGTTTAAAGTCTAAGATAACTTACACTATCTTTGCCATTTTGGCTACCTCCTACTTTCTCACTTGGTTTGCTATTCCGTTCATGGCTTATGGTGCTTTATACGCTATTGAGTTGAAGACTAACGCAGGATTTTGTGGTCATTCAAGTTCTGCAAAACCAATCGACCTTTGGGACAGACTTACGGTTGACTATGAATTTCCAAGATTGAAGCCTTACATTAGAAGGTTTGAATCTTTGATTGAAGAATATGCTCAGATTGAATGTACTCCATGTCCCGAAAATGCAATTTGTAGACAAGACTGTAAGTTTAGATGTGCACCAGGCTATATTAAGTCAAAGGCTTGGTACACTTCTGGTGGTCTCTTACCATTCTATGAGTTCTGCGTTGTGGATGAGTTTAAAGAAAAGAGAATGGATTACTTGAACAAGAAGGCATTCGATAAAATTGCTTCTAATAGAAAAAACGGTAATGACAACTTATCATTAGAAAAACTACATGCAATCATGTATGATGAAAAGCCAGAGGAGCAGAGCAAAGAAGAATTTGAGGAGCTCTGGCAAAGCATGTTGGAAGAGTTTGGCCAAAATGTTGACCCAGCTCTTTCTTATAAGACTTCTGCTATAACTTTTGAAGAAAAACTTTTATCTGATTATTTAACTAGTTCCGATTTCGGTGTGAAGAAGAAGACTAAGTTATTTGAGAAATATCCAGTTACTACAGATGCTTAAACTGTATGCTCTTTCTGACTATATAAACTAAACTTTAATACCCATCTAATATTAACTCTTTTTCAATTTTTTTTACCTTGAATCTTTCAATATTTTGAAAATTTAGTGGGTTTTTTTTTTAAAAAAAAACCTTCTTGTTATGACAATGACGGTAATTTTATAATTCATTAAATTAATTGACTCTTTTTTATAGCTTGTTTAATATAATACCCTGTATAGTACTTTGAATCTAATTTTATTGACGTTTTTCATTAATTTTGTCCAAAACAACGTAATCTTTTGTGATATGTAATTTGTCATAATTTAACTTTCAATATTTTTTAATATCAAAAAAGTAAAGTTGTCAGATTACATGGAAATAAAAACTAAAACTCTTTATTTTACAAAACTTTGTTTAATCTTTGATAAGTACCTATTCCATACAAACACAAGAGTTTATACACAAGTAAAAAGTATTAAGTATAGTAGAGTTCAACATCTAAGAAATCTTGAGTACATCTGTGCACCAGTACTGCACCCAAGATCACTACACCCAGGAGATACCAATTTCAATTAAAGTCTCTCTAATCTCTGTATTTCAATCTAGTACAAGGAACCGACATCGTGGTCATCAGCAATCAGCTTATTGGAATTGAGTTTGCAGTCTAATTAAGAGAAGATTGGCAGCTTTCACCGTTGAGACTTAAATTCAAAATGGCTGTGAGAGGTACACTAGAAGACGATGGGATAAGTTTACGCGGTCAGGTCTTTGATCTGCGCAGTGCTCCTAATTCAAGTTCCAGCTTTTTCTGCTGTTTACCTGATTTCAAAAATGGCACAAAGGGTTCAAGTATGTATTAGTGGGATTATGGTAATTCATTTGTGAGTTTATATTTTTTTGGGATATAGGAGTTTTTTTTTTATCTTTTGTTTTCAAGAATCTAAATTTTACTAACGCCGAATCCACCTCCGAGGTTTACATCTAAAATAGACTTCATTTCCTACAAGAATATTTTATGGGTTGACGAGGCAGTCAATAATGATAGTGAGGGTCCAATGAATTTTGAATTTTTGAATGTTGAGGTTACCTTTTTAAAAGAAAATCCAAATAGTTCCAAGGGTGGAAAATTGATTCCTAATAGCATGAATATTATTTTCGATAAGTTACCAAGCACGGGGAGCTCAGGTGATGAGACTAACAACTTGACTTCATTGCTGATGTCGAAAGCATATTACAATTCAGAGCCACAGAAAAGGGTGTTAGTTCTTGCGAATCCCCATGGAGGACAAGGTAAGGCCATTAAGATCTACAAAGAAGAAGTTTTACCAGTTTTTAAAGCCGCCCACTACAACATCGAGTTGGTAGAGACAAAGTATTATGGTCACGCAGTTGACATTGCTAGAGAGATAGATCTTGAGAAATACGACGTATTAGTCTGTGCGTCTGGTGATGGTATACCACATGAAGTCATGAATGGGTTGTATCAAAGACCAGATCGTGTTAAGGCCTTCAATAAACTTGTGATTACACAAGCCCCCTGTGGATCAGGAAATGCTATGAGTTTGTCGTTTCACAAGACATTGGATCCATCAACTGCAGCTTTGGAGATTGTCAAAGGCTATGTGGTAAAGACTGATGTTATGGCTGTTACCAATGCATTAGACGATCCTGTAAAGCTTTCATTTTTAAGTTCTACATATGGTATCATTGCAGAAGCTGATATTGGTACTGAGTGGATGAGAGCAGTTGGTAGTATTAGGTTTGATTTGGGAGTTGCCGGTCAGGTATTCAGTGGTGCCAAGTATCCATGTTCCATTGCAGTGAAGTATGTGACAAGAACCAAAGAGGAGCTGAATCAATTTTACCTAACTGAGAGCAAGAAGAAGAGTAAAGCCATTGAATTAACTGAGGAATCATTTAATTTAAAATACCATATAGCAGGTGATGACTTTACAAAAGAGGATTTGAGTGATTATCCAGGATGGGAGTGGTTAGACCAAGGCCTTTGTGATAATTTAGGTATATTTTATGCAGGCAAAATACCATACATTTCCAAAGACACAAACTTCTTCCCAGCTACATTACCGCAAGATGGAACCTTTGACATAGTTGTAACCGATACTCGTACTGGAGTTTTAAAGACAGCAGAGATTTTGCTGTCTTTGGATAAGGGTAAGCATGTATGGTATGACGAAGTCCAACATGCCAAGGTAGAAGCTATAAGACTTATTCCAAAGGTACCACATGGTAAAAAAAGTTATATCTCAATTGATGGTGAAAATTTCCCATTTGTGCCCTTCCAAGTTGAAATAATGCATGGTATTTTGAAAACCATTATGAGCGATGGGACTTTTATCGAGACTGGATTTAAAGATAAAGTACTTGCTAGTTTGAATATGAATATGAACCGTGGCGATGATGATGGAAATAGTGCTACAGGACTTCTTTAAACTTTGTTATATAGATATTAATGCATGCTCATAAAATTATGCAGCTGTAAACCTTTATTCAATTTTATTGTCGAAAACTAAATAGATTATATCAGATGTTTAAAATAATTGTTATAAGATACGGTATAAAAGAGAGGAAAACGTCATACATAAAGAGAAGGAAGAATATAAAGTAACTAGCAAAACTGAGTAACTAAAAGAATAAATCAAAACTAATTTGATAAGGGAATATATATATCTTATTATTTGGATTCAGGATTTTCATCTTCATCATCATCTTCATCACTGTCATCAACTAAAAAGGTATCATCACCAACAGGTTGAGGTGCAACACTGGTCAAGTTAGTCCATTTAGAATCTTTCTTTTCTTCTTCCTTTGGTTCCTGTTCAGTAGAAGCAGCTGGAGCAGGTTCAGATTCAGTTTCTTTAGAAGATTCGGCTGGAGTAGCGACAGGTTCTTTTTCTTCAGACTTGGTTGACTCTTCGGTTGCCTTTCTAGAAGGTCTTGTAGGTCTTGGAGGTAAGTCTGACATCTTCTTCTTTGATTCATTGTCGTTCATTTGGATTCTGTTGGAGTAGACTTCGTCATCCATTAAGCCAGAATCTTCAGAGTTTCTAGAGGATGGTTGACGACGGGAAGGTCTGTTAGGACGATAAGATTGTCTGACACTTTCTTCACTTGATCTATTACCTCCAAAAGCAGAGAATAATTGCTTAGAAGCAGCTGAACTTTGAGCTTGTTGGGTAGTATCATTGATACTTTTGGCTATATTACCAAACCATCCGGAGATCTTAACTTTAGCTTCATCAACACCTTTGGAAACGGAGTCAATAAAATCAGGCTCATCATCTGAGACACCGTACTTGTCAGTGTATGGTGTGTCATCAAATTCGTCGTCTCTGTTCCAAATTGGCTTTTTGGTTGGTTTAGGAGGGGCTTGTCTGCTAGCAGCGTTCTTGAGTGTGGCATTGGTTGGGTATCTTGACTTGTTACTTCCCTTTTCAAATTCTCTGGCCAATCTCTTAGCCAAAGCTTCGTCAGACTCCAATTGATTTCTCTTTTCAACGGCTTCTCTAGAAGGTAACTTAGGCTTTGTGACTGGGGTAGGAATTGGTATATCAGATGAAGGATCAGACAAATATAACAGCGCATTGAAAGCTGGATCTAATGTTCCTTGAGAGGCAATCAAAGCCATCTTAATGTATTTCTCTTCAATTGCAGGAAATGCATCTTGCAATTCCTTGATAATCTTAGCGGTAGGAGATAAAGGACGGGAGGGTTTAGCTGGAAGGTCAATTGGGGCTTTAGTTTCAGTTTCAGCTTCGATGGTCTTCTCTGATGATTCAGATTCAACTGGAGGAATTTCCTGAGATTCTTCTTCGGTCTTGCTTGACTCGTCAACAACTTGAGGAATTTCTTTCTCTTCCTTTGTATCGGTGCTTGTGCTCATATCTGTATTATATTGGTATAGATCAACAATCTGTCAATTGGTTGTCTGAACTGAGTTACAGGGTTGAGCTCAAATAGATAATTAGTGTCAATCTATTTATCTATCAAATCTATCTATGCCCCATATCAATCACCTCACCATCTGGAATGTGCACGGGTGCTACAATACAACATTCACCCACGTCTCAACTTAGCCACAATTTGCTATATTTAACTATTTTTAATACATTGAGATATTAAGATACTTGATTACATATAGATTGAATTGTTCCATTGGAATAAGGGTATATCCTGATAAACGCTTTTCCGGGACAAAAATAATTATAAATATAGATGGAATTGAAATTAAGCAAAGAAAAGGCAGAGACAGATAAAGACAGATGCAGCAAAGAAAAATAAATATTATAAAGGCAAGTAGAGTCTCAGTTTAAAAAATCAAAGACATGTATGCCATGTAGTCAAGTAATGATTCAAAAGTAAATTGGAATCAAGAGGACAAACTAGAATCATGGAAAAGAAGTAATAAATAACGTTTTTATAATCATGATTAGAATGTAAATGAAAAAAAAATGAGTGAATATAAGTAAGTTGTAGTTAATCGAGTTCTGCGAAGCAAAGGAAAAAAAGAAGTTGGACCTAACTCATGCACTTTTTTTTTTCAATTGGAACTCTGAGTGGAACTTGAACTGAAACCGGTAGTTTGTCCAGTTTCATTCAAGTTATTAGTATCCTCTTTGGTATCGTAAATATCAATATTGATTTTGTTAGTCCTGCTATTAGTTTGGACAGTTTTAGCAGGTTGGAAGAGGTACTTGACTCCTTCTCCTGCTATTCTAAAGGCATAAACAACCAGGTCTCCCACGACTAGAAGAAGATAGGGCACTAAAATAACTAGAGAGATTGTGAACTGTAAAAATACAAATAAACCCACAATTCCGGGTGATGTGTCAAAAAATGTTAGTAATGGATCGTATTTAAAAAGTATCTAATCAAGCAATTTGTTAGAGATAAAAGTCAAACACATACGGATACAAAGATAACACATCTAGTAGCCAAGTCAGCAAGATACCACAGCTGGTCCCTGACCAAGTATGTGAAGTAAAAGAGGATGTGTTCTTGGATAAGTTGCATCATTTCTATTCTTAATTGTATTCGTAATTCCAGGGGATGATGATTTAAAATGTAAAAGTTTGCGGTGTTACTTTGCGTTGCGTTGCGTTGCTTTGCAGTGCAGTGTGGAAGAAAGGGGAG
>JAJLXB010000014.1:0-174575 GCA_030571015.1 Ogataea sp. yHMJ1
GAATGATTTGTATACTAATTTCAAAATACGTAAGGTATCAACACTTTTTTTTTTAGACAGACCATAATTGAAAACAAAAAACTAACTATCAAGGTGAACAAATAACTTGATGATTTACTGTAAAAATCGTCACCATCAACATACCCTTAGCTTGTCTTTTTGTCAACAATATAATCATCCACTTGACTCTATGAATTTAGTTTCTTACGCTTGGCTCGGTAAACTCGATACCACTGTTTCCACTGTTGTATCGACTAATACCATGTGTATGTACTATGGTGTAAATCCTGGTGTAATACTCAATTCTATTGGAAGCCCTGATCTTTATGATTCTAATGATGTAATTTTATGTCCAAAGAACGAGAATTGAGCTCAGGAGCGTCTATGGTGTAAACTCAAAAAAAGTTTTACACCGTAAATCTTGGCTATGGAGCAGCGTAAAATGTATGGTGGTGTGTACAGAGGCATCCAAACACGACCAAATAGTGAGATGCTGTTTATGTTCAGTGAGCACACGGCTTTTACGTGCACGTGGACTTTGAACTTTTGACCGTCAACTAAGGTAAAATCTATGAACTTTGTGCTATGTAGCACAATATTTTAACAATTACTCTTTAAAGATAAGCCAACATTTATTATTTTGAGAGATAAATGAAAATAATTAAATAAATAGATAATAAATAAATAAATAAAACGAAATAAAATAATTTAAAATAAATAGACGTAAATAAATACGGATTGCTAGCATAGTAGGCGCTCATTCAAGCAAGAGAGGTTTGAACTTCAAGGTGTTCAGCATTTGCCTTTTCACCCAATAATTCATTGTCTCTAGCTTCTTCTTCCAATTCAGCCAAATAATCACTTGATTTACCTTTCCAGGCAGGAACAAAATAAGGCACTTCACCCCATAATTTATCCATAGATTCCAAAGGAACTTTAGCAGTTTCTGGAAGGAAAGCCCAGAAAAAGAGGGCATTAGTAAAAGAGCAAATAACAAACAAAATATAAAATCTCCATCCAACTTGTGCCATTGCCTTACTGGTAACTTGACCAATCATGGTGTTAAAAGCAAATGAGACCATTGTAGCAATAGCAACACCTTTAGCTCTAATGTCCAAGCTAAAAGATTCTGAAGGTACAACCCAGGTTAAAGGACCAATACCCCAAGAGAAAATAAAGTTATAGATCCAGGTGGTTGCAATGAAACCAATTTGAGCAGATCTATTTTCTGTAGTAGCTGGGAACTTAGCCATTAGAATAGTAGCAATCAAAAACATAAGACAACTTCCTAAATTACAACCAATAATGACAGGTCTTCTACCAGTTAAATCAATAGTTAAAACACAAACACCTTCAGCAATAAGAGCAATAATAGAATTGATTGATTGATATAGTAAAGTTTTAGATACACTCAGACCCATTTGAGCAAAGATGGTTGGAGAATAGTATTGAATAGCTGAGACACCAGTCATTTGAGCAGAAGCTTGTAAGGCAACACAAAGAATAATTCTACGAGATCTATCCTTAGTTTTGAATAAACCAAACCAGGTAGGAACAGAAACAGAATTCTCCAATTCAACTTCATGTAAGATTTGATCAAACTCAGCTCTTACGAAAGCATCTTTGGTATCACCCTTAGCATGTAATTGGGCAATTACTTTTAAAGCTTTATCAAGTTTGCTCTTTTGGATTAACCATCTTGGTGATTCTGGGAAGAACAAAATGAAAGCAGCTAAAATCACAACAGGAACAATTTGTAAAGCTAATGGTAATCTGAATTGAGCTTCCGTATGAAGACCAACATAACATCCATAACCAATCCACGAGGAAGCCAAGGCACCGATACCTAAAAAGAATTGTTGCAAAGAAGTAACTGTACCTCTAATAGATGGGTGAGAGATTTCGGCTTGATATAATGGAATAATCATACAAAGTTTACCAACACCAAAGCCACCAATAAATCTTCCAGCAAAAAGGTAGGCTAAAGTTCTACTTCCTGCTTGCAAACCTGCACCAAGAATGAAAAAGACACAAGCAGCCATAATTGTGAGTCTTCTACCAATTCTGTCACAAATTAAACCAGCAGCAAAAGCACCAAAGAAGGCACCTCCTGTAAAAAGAGAGACAACAGCACCTTCTTCGTTGACACTTGGGTGGAATCTGTCAATAAATGTTTGAGAAGCTTCAACTTGAGCAATAATGGATAAGTCATAACCGTAGGTAAATGAACCAATAGCTGCAAAACAACAGACTAAGAATTGGTATAGTTTAGGATTCATATTGAAAAATAGCAAATACCTTTTTCTGATATGTAGAGAGAGAAAGTTGCTTTTAAAAGGGAATAAGGCTTCTCGCCCGTTGCATTGTTATCAGAGTGTCAGAGAGACAAAGCATCTATTATATATCACCGGCTTAGACATGTATTAACACAGGGACAGGGCAGAAACAGCTTTGGTTCCTATCCCCGGATATGATGTGTTGTCTTCGCAGGAAAGATTTGACTAGTTTCTTGAAGGAATTTGGAGATGCTTCCCAAAGGGGACGACATGTGGTGGGGGACGGGCGGAAAGATGTCTCTAAAGGGATCGCAGTGATGTCACAATGCTTTCCCCACAGAATATCCCCACAAATCTGTCAACCAGGAAAATAGGACATCTTCAAGGACTAAATGGCAGAGATGCTGGTATATACTTCTCTGGTAGCCCGGAAGTGTTGCCAATGTATGGCAGCAACTGAACCAAATTGGGAGTGTAGCCATACTGTATATACAAATAGTCTTCTCAATACTCCTCTTTCCCCACGGGACGATTGCTAAATCGAAGTGAGATCTCATTTAGAGCATCTATCCATTATTATCATATTTGCCTGAATCTTTAATTTGATCAACATCTATTCTAATTATACTTTCCCTTTGTCCCAAGAAATCTCTCCAGATTCTGTATACCACTATGCTCTTGGCTGGGGTGCTGATGGCTCTTGGTTCTATGGAATGTGAAGGAGACCGACTGCTCCAACAGTTGCTTGGCACCCTTTCTTCCGTTTTCGGGCGGTGTCTGTGCACGGGTGCAGCCATTTTGGCGTCGAGAACAGATTAAGAGATGAGAGAGGGAGGCTGAACATGTGCGGTTTACAAATACACATATATATATAGATCAGTGTATGGAAAATTGACTCTATACCACAATCAGTCAAATAGCAAGACTGGGAAATGTCAGGAAGAAAGTTTGGAAACGATGGCTCAGTGAACGGCTTTAGAGGCAGCACGATCATTTGTCATCTGCCGCAGCATGGTCTTCAAGATGGCCTATTCTTACAGATTCTCAACTGCTATAAACAAGGTCCTAAACACGCATTCTTCAAGAAGTTAACTATGCTTCCTTCTTCAAGCTTGCATATGACTATATTCGACGTCATTCATGAATTTCAAAGAGACTCAGCTAAATGGCCGGCCGATTTACCTAGAGATTGTTCAATGGAAGAATCTAATGAGTGGCTAATCAAGAAGATAAATGACCTTAGAGAGGTCAAACTAGACTTACCAATCAAGATGCAAGTTGATCCAAGTTGTAAACTAGCTCATAATCTAGACGCTACTTGGAAACTACCTTTGAAACCATTAAACGAGCAAGAAAGTAAGAAACTGTTGAATTTGAGAGCACTACTTTCGAAGACTTTAGGCATACCAGTTGATGAACCAGACATGTATCAATTTCATGTCACCATTGGATATACTTTTACTTCTCTTACCGAGGAAGAATTTCAACAATTAGACTCTGTCTCTACTGAATTACAAGAAAATGTTGCTGAAAAAGTTCCAGTTATCGAGCTTGGTAATCCAGAAGTTTGTTCGTTCGAGGATATGTTCCACTTTGATATTTTAGGATATGTGTCAAGTTAATCATTTCAACTTTAAACTATTTAGACATTATAGAAAACTCCATATTTTATAAATATTAGAATCAAAAGAGAAGAAACATTGTGTTTGTGTTTGATCTAATTGCGAAGAAAACAATATTACTAATAAGTACGTGTTTAAAAAATGGCGACTCCATTTGGACTTGATGAAACCCCACGAGAAGCATTGAAAGGAACAGAGGAAAAAAAAAATGTATAACGGTTTATTTCTTCACAAAGTTTACTCAAGGCTTCAAGATCAAAAAGTTCACCTATTGGCAGCCCCCATCCTGCTAGTAAATGGTAATGCAAATTATAACGAGGATTTTGACAAGGAAATACTTCAAACCCAATCGAATCTGAAGCGACAGCCGAAAATTGGTTATCAAATAGAAATATTAACATATCTTCAGTAGCTTCAACACCAGCATGATTCCATGGTCCTTCTTTTGAATAATGTATCTTTTCAGCCTCTGTCTTTTTGTCCCATTCAGGAATCAAGCCTATTCTAATGAATAATATATCCCCAGGTTTTAGTTTAACATTTTGATCTTTCAAGATTTCCTGTATATCACTTAGTTTGATCTGATGGAGGGAAAAACACGAGTAGGTAATACCTTTTTTATCTGCCCATTTCTTATAATCAACCAAGACACCTCTTCCAACTATTCCCTTTTCAGCCCATTTTCCAATTCCCAAACGATCATTTTTGGTGTCCAATATTTCGTTTGCCTTGGTTCCTCCATACCAAACCACTTTATCTTCGTCATAGAGAGCTCTCGCCTCTTCCTTTGTGTAAAGTGAATCATCGGTTTCAGTTAAACGAACAGGTTGTCCATGATGACGAAAACCGTCCCACTGACTCGATGATTGTGGGTTGAAATGATACTCATCGTCTATCGCGTCGTATTTGCTCACATATTTCACATTCACCTCAGTAAGAATTCTATTGAATGGAGGATACTCTAATTTGCAGAAGTCCCAGCCAACGCATATTCTTTCTCCTGTCTTAATCTCTGTAGCTGCTTGTTGTACAATTTGAGGAGTTAAAAGATTCAGTCTCCCCAGCCCTTCTTCTTTTGAATTAGGCTTGTATGGCCAGTGTCTCCATTTGACCTCTAGGTCGTCGTACTTAACGGGGTTCTGCTCAGACATGGTAATAATTTGATAATTATAATGATTACTTATCAGTTTTATTATGTTTCAACAAGCTTAATAGCTATTCAAGACTCCCCGCTATGGTCCAGCATTAATATATATATAAATATATATATATTATATAGGGCTATCTATATCCCCAGATATAGGGGAGCCTAAAGACGCGCTTTTAACATGAGACGGTGTTTCAAAAACCCGAGGATGCCACGGAGTTTACTCGGGTGCGCCGCGCCACATCCAAGAGGCTTGGGTGGAGAGTCCATGGAGGGTTGATTATGGGCTGTATTAGGTGCAGCTTTACAAACCTCTACTCAAAACATCACTTGGATGATGTTTGCTTGTATTATAGGTGGAATTGGATGGAGTATGATTAACTCTGCATTCTACTGTTTCCATTTCTTGGAGATTTCCTATTGCTTTTCAAATGATTTTTCTGTTCATTAACATGATCTGCATGCCATTTTGGTTTGAGTCTCTTCGTTATTTAATTCATTGTGGTAAAATCAATGAAGTTAAATAAGTTTTGCTGAAGTGTAGACTGGATAATAATTTGAAGTCGATTGAAAAAGAAATTGATAGGATCATCACTGATATTTCCCTTGAGTCGGAGAATAAAATTGGCCGGAAACAATTATTATTCCCCACAAATTCTTCTAATAAACATAACACTAGAAGAATTGCTTTTGGTGTTGGTGTACAAGTGATGCAAAAATTATCTGGGATTGATTTTATTGCTACTTATGCACCTCAGATGTTTCAATTAAGTGGCTATTCTAGTACTAAGTCAACTCTATTAGCGGGTGGAAACTTTTTTGGATATTTAGCTTCTTTGGCATTATCCATATACGCAATTGATCAAGCTGGTAGAAGAAATTTGATGCTTTTTGGTTCAGGATCTATGTCAGTGTTACTGTTTATTGGTGATGGTTTGTCATATAAAATCAGGAATGCTGCTAATTTAGATGCTTTAGGTGGCTGGTGTTGCTACCATTTTGTATCTCTTAACATTTTCTTATGGTGCTTCTTGGTTGGTAATATGCTTTCTCTATCTATCTAAAATCTTTTCAATCCAGACAAGAGCTAAGGGTACAGCTTTAGCAATAGTTGCTTTCTCGATAACAGGCGGTGTTATCAACGAAATTGTTCCATATTTAATTGACGCTGTCAACTATTGGATATTTTTCATTTTTGCTATTATCAATTTTATCCAAATATTCCCAGTCTAATTCTTTTATATTGAGACTGCAAACAGATCTTTGAAAGAGCTTGACTTGGTTTTTATGAGTAACAGTTGGCTTGTTTCAAAGACTGAAAAGGAGTTTGCAAGTAATCAAGGTAGATTGAGACCAAAATATTTTGAAGAAAAGGAAAATTTCGAACTACTTGAAGATGTGTAAATACTTTCATCTTTTTTAACTTAGTAAATAGATTTACATTAATTTATAGAAAAAACGAAACACTTAATTGTTACTACTTAAAATCTTGGAGCAACACTCGCAATGCTGAGAGACCAAGCTAAACTGTAGGAAAACACAAAAGACAGAAAAAAGAAAAATGGAAATACCATATTTAACAACCTGGAGCTGTAAAGCCATTAGAGGCAAAAAGGTTTTGACCTGTCATCCAATGACCGTCTTGAAGAAGAAATTTGATAATTGGAACTATATCTTTTATTTCAGTGAGTCTGTTCTCCGCACTTTGTGTCTTGAAAAAAGCCACTCTGCCTTCATTTTCTTGTCCATACAGGAAAGGAGTATCCATTGGACCAGGCGAAACACAGTTATAGGAAATTTTCTTCTTATCTTCCTTACTCATAGCTTTGATCATAAAGTTAACAGCACCTTTGAAAGCCTGATAAATAGAATAACCGTCTGTGTAAGCAGCAAGTAAGGATGTTGTTAGCATGACAACTGATCCTCCTTCGTTGATTCTATTAGCGCATTCACGAAGAAACAAAAAGGCTGACTTTGTATTAGAGTCATACATAGTTTCAAATTCTTCAAGTGAGATTTCACTTAATGGTTTACGTAAAACCATTCCAACATTGTTGATAGCAAAATCAACACCTCCAAATTCCTTAATTGCGGTATCAAACATTTTTTTTGTAGTAGCTTCATCTGAAAGATTACCTTGAAAGACAATTGACTTTACGCCATATAAATCAACTAAAGATTTACCTAATGCTTCAGCTTTAGATTTTTCTTTATCTGAATGAAAGTGTACTAAAACATTAGCACCTTCTTTAGCCAAAGTAATGGCAGTTTGCTCGCCCAAATTCTTGGATGCACCAGTAACAATAGCGGATTTATTGGTAAAGCTCATTTCTTAAAAGTTCACGATTCAATTGAAGTTTAATTGACCTAATTTCTATTATAGGACCATGTAATTACTTTGGCAAAAATCACAATACCTACCAGGGATTTAAACATATTTATACCATTCTCATATGTGTATCGCAAGAGCAATGGTGGAGAAATGAAACGGTCTTAAGCAGATTTATGGGTATTACACGACATTCTATTACGGAATTAAAAGAGGCGAATGAGCAAAATTTCAGGGTAATTAAAATTGTCGAGTGGGGTTTATCATATGTATTGTTTAGACAATAGAGGCGTCCGGAATTCATCGGGACCCTACATAGTGACTAACACTTCGTAACCCAAGAGAGTCTTGAGGTTTTTCAGAACTTCATGATTACTATAACATTAAATTGACAAATAAAACAAGTACTTCTATCAAAGAAAAATGTGTTATAAATGATTGTAAGACTAAAGAATATATATATATTGTAAGCAAAAGTAAAGGTGAGCACAAAAAAAAAATCGCATAACGATTTCTAAAATTTCAATAGAACTGAATAAAAAGAATAAAGTTTGAATCTATCAACCTGTGATAATTTCATATGGTCTCATGTACCATTTTCCTTTTGGCTTGACATTCTTTACATAATGTTCGTAGTACCATTTCTCGTGTGCCTCTATTTCATCAAGACCGGTAACAATATCACGATCCTCTGGTTTCCAATAAGTAGTTCTCTTAATAAGTTTCCAAACAATAATTAGGAAAATATCAATAAAGATCATAAGGTAAGAGAAACAGAAACTTGTAACAGACCAGTTTCCTGGAAGGAAAACGGTGTAACCTTGGACACCTATTAAAGCAATAACAGTAAACAAGGCGTAGTAGGTAATGTATGGTTGACCCCATGCTTTGAAAGGCAAAATGTCTCTTGAATATCCTTGAACATCAAATGCTTGACGGAAGTGTAAATAGGTAACCATAATAACCACAAAATTGATTAATTGAGAAGCGGTGATTAAATTCACAATCCAACTTAAAACAGTGGCAGCAGAAGAATTACCTAACTGTAAATATGCTAAGAAACCCCATGCCAAACTAATTAAAACAGCATAAATAGGAACACCACCTTTGTTACAGTGAGAGAAGAACTTTGGAGCCTTTCCTTGTAATGACATACTGTACAAAGTACGAGAACCACAATAAGTGTAACTTAGGGCAGCAGAAAAACTTGACAAGATTAACAAAACATTAACAATATCAGGCAAAACTTTGATACCCAAGTTTTTAAAACAAATGGCGTAAGCGGAGGAACCAACACCTGGAGTACCAGCATCAATTGCTGTCGTTAATAAAGGATCTTTGTAGGAACAGCAGAGTCCAATTGAGATGGTACAACCAACAAAGAAAATGGTTAAACGCAAAGCAACTTGCTTGAAAGCTGAAGGTAAAACCTTTCTTGGATTAATGACTTCACCAGCTGTTAAGGAAACATATTCCGGGCCGGCAATCAAGAAACCATAAGCAATGACAGCTTGTACCCAGCCTTGAAAGCGACCAAGACTTCCTGTGTGAATATATTCAACAAAAGGCTTATCTTTCCAATATCTGAAACCATAGGCATCGTGTTTTGGATTACCACCACACATTGTAACAAAGACAAAGAACATCAAACCAATAGACAAGAGAACTTTACTAATGGATAAATAGAATTCAGCCTCACCATACCATTTGACAACAGAGATATTAACCAAGTATAAACCAGCCAAAATACAAGAAAAACTAATTGCAGCGGAATAGCCATCAGTCCAGTATCTAATCAAACTATCAAACAAAGTTAATTCCCAAGGAATGAGTGCACACTGTAAAACCCAAAAATTCCAAGATGCCATAAAACCCCAAGATTCATCGACACATCTGTCAGCTAATGATAAAAATGGGGAAGAAATTGGTATATAAGAGACCATTTCAGCACAACAGGCTGAAACACATAAAACACTAATACACCAGAAGATACAACCGAGTAACAAACTAATTGGACCAACCTTTGCTAAAGTTGAGGAAAGAGTAACATATAAACCAACACCAATGGTACCACCAATAGCGATAAGCTGAATTTGACGAGACACTAATCTTCTGTGAACGTGACCGGTAGCAAAAGCGTCAACTTCCTTATCTAAATCGGTTGAAGAGACTTCTTCGACATTTATTTCAAATTGACCCTTTTTAGATAGTATATCTGATGCAGTGGAATCGTTAACTTCAGAAGATACCGACTTGATACGTTGCAGTTCTAATTTTGTAGTTGCCTTGAGTGGAGGGACAGGGATGAAGATATCCTTCAAAAAAACTAAAGGTTTAGGAGCCATGATGGAGTAAACTGAGAAGAAATACTGTAATGACAGGTTATCAGCATCAGTCTAAGCTTAAAGAGAGCTTAAAGGTCCAAACCTATATCAATAAAGGTGAAAAAATTTTATTACACATGGAGGTTTTTCCAAGTATATATATGTCGATCTGTCTGGTTGAAAGGGTCGTCTTGTGCCACAACTGCATTGTGTCTCAAAAGGGAAGCAGTGACCAAAATGTCATCATACATGATAAGGTTGCCACCACTCAAACTACCGGATTAGGGCAAGGAGTGCAGCCCCGATGGTTACTGTGTGGCGCGTGGCCAGCCGCAGCAGCCTTGAGAAGGCAGCTCAATTCACTGGGGTACCGTGCACCGCCACACCGCAGTAGGGTATCACTTTTGCTAGCGTCCCGATTGGGCAAGAAATGACGGCATGGGAGGTTCCTCGGAAACCCGATGATTTTGTGCGGCTCGGGGAGGGAAGAAGATAAGCCATAGCCACTAGAGAGCAGGAAATTTGTAAGGGCAAAGGCACCCTGAGATAAGGGTGGGAGATAAAGGATAGCCGATAAGCAAAGTTTAGATAACGATAAAGAGTAGATTGAAATTAAGATACAGATCAAGAGTAGGATCGTGAAATGTAAGTGTTTATTGTGTATATACTCTACATACACAACAGAACATGTATATTCAAGATTAGGGATAAACACTCCTAATCCTTCTTGTTGTTACTCTTGTTTTTTGATCTTAATTCAGATCACTTTTAGAGATAGCGATTATCTTCTTGCATATTACAGCCTTGATAAAAATTTTAGAGGCTTTTTTCTCCGATACCCTTCTACCACTTGGCTTTGATCCTCGAGGCTTTAGTTAGTCCTCGAACCTTCGAATATTGTGGTTTAATGTCTCCCCAACCCTTCTTTTTGTTATATGACTTAAAAGCAGTCATATATAAATATATATATATTTATAAGATTAGGA
This sequence comes from Ogataea sp. yHMJ1, assembly GCA_030571015.1. NCBI lineage: Eukaryota > Fungi > Ascomycota > Pichiomycetes > Pichiales > Pichiaceae > Ogataea > Ogataea sp. yHMJ1. Next base: position 10,685 of record JAJLXB010000014.1, read on the forward strand.
ACGAAGCTATATCTACTGACAGACTGAAGTAAAGACAAAAACAAAACACTGTAATAAGATCATCAAATGTGTTTCTCGAATACTTTTTCTAATCTCCTATTACCAAGTACATATAGAGAGTCCCAATATTTGTATGGAGGAACATTACTTATGGAATTCGCAATATTGAGCATAGAGCATGAAACCAATCAATCAGCAGAGTCCAGTTAGCTCATTGGGTTTAACAACCTGAAATGCTGTTAATATTTACTTCTCAAGATATAATATCCTTTTGCTGCTATTCATTTCTTTTTTTGTCTACGTCTCTTTTCTCTCACCATGATGATAAATTTTCCGATACAGTTGTTAATAAAAGGTACCTAAGATTCTCAAGAAAAGAAGTCGAGACGCTAAGACGAGACCATAAATCTCCTAAATAGTAAAAATCGTAGATAAGAACTCTCGAGCGCAATACGGAATATTGCGATCTGAAGAAAAATTCCGATTTTAAAGCATTATTTTGTTACACAAAAGTACTTTTTTTTATCCTCAATCATTAACAAAAAGCGTGTCGTTTTCCTAAGTTTGCATTTTTTCCTATGTTCACCACAAGAAGGAGCGGTATATTCCTCTTTTTTGATATTTTTGTAACCATCTATAGACTATTAAATAAGTTGCCTCTCCTCGACTACACTTCACTCAACTAGAAGTCTCCATTAAATTCTTTCTAATCCTGTGTTTTTCCTGTAGTACATCAACTCTCAAAATCCTGAAACCCTCTTTATACAATGTTGTCCACTCTCACTTCTTCTCTTTTCTCTACAGCATCTAAGATAGATGAACCTCAATCAAACGCTGTCATCGAAAAGACTGACGCTAAACTGCCCTACACTTTGCCAGGCTCTTGGTATACAAGTGAAAGTATCCTTGAATTAGCAAAGACCAAAATCTTTGAAAGAAACTGGCACTATTTAACACTTATTAATTCCTATTCTTGTACAGAAAAATATAACAGAACCCCAGATACTTTTGTCCAATATAATTTTTACAAGAACCCTTTCTTTTGTCTAGTTGATGTTGTTGATCCTTACAATCCTACCGACTTGAACATGTATTATGGTGAATATAAGGAGATTATGGATGGCGCCGAAACCAAAGAAGAAATATACAGTAGATTGAAGACTTTGAGAAAAGTTAATCATGTCATTACTGATCAAGGTATGATTTTTGTTAACCATGAAGAGACTCCTCGTCAAACTCTTTGGGAATTTTATGGTAATGAATTGCAACAGTTCATTGAAGGAAAGGATTTTAGAACAAAGCAATTGCGTAGAAGAATGGTTTACGAAAATGAGTATAGCTTTTTGACATTTTTGGATGGTTATCAAGAATGTCTTCACTGTACCTATACTCACCCAAGTTTTTCCAAAGTTTATCCTTTAGAATTCTACAAAGTTGAACCATTTACTAATTTTTGTCGTCAATATGGTAAACCCTCAACTGACACTGCAGTTGAGGGTCTATTCATTTACTTCTTTGCTACTTGTGCCTTCAACTCATATGGTGGTGGTATTGGTTTATTTAGAATCAATCCTGTAAATGCCAACAGAGTGCGTACCGAGTTTGATTACTTTTTTGATGGTAGCGAGGAGGAGTTTGAAAAGTACATTGCCTTTGCCAGAACAGTTGCTGAGGAAGATATTGAGCTTTGCGAACTAACTCAAAAAAACCTCAAGACCGGTATTTACAAAAAGGGTATTTTAAACCCTGACAAGGAAAATGGTGTAATCTTCTATCAGAACTTAGTCAGAGAAAAGCTATTGGAGGAAATTTAGTGTTGTGTTTTTCCCTGTTTTGCGATTAGTCTACAGCTTTTCATTTTCTCTTTTCGCTTATTTATGGACTTAACTCCATCTCGTATTTGCATACATACATAACATTTTATTATTAAACAGTTTCCTTATATACAATTGAAAATTGGTTTTATAGTGAACTGGTTTTGATGTTTACCTTGAAAATAGCGTGCCCTTACTGTAACATAGTTGATGTATTAACTGAAACTGCATTGACATATCTCAAGCTAGTTTCGGTTGACCCGGTAATAAGCTGGCATACTCGGTGGTCTGCTAACTCCGGTTTTTTTAAGCCCGTGTAAAGCCGGGTGCCCTATGATCTCAGTTTTGGAAGAATGAAAAAGGGGATTTGGGAACCAATAGGAGCTAAGCTATACATGCGCCTAGTTGAAGTGTTTCACCTCAAATATGTCAACGCCAGGGAGAAACCAAGGAGGGGCAACGATGTATTGAGTATGCGTACACAGCGCATTCTCTTATAGCCATGTTTGTTTGTGGCTTTGCCATTCGCGCTGGAGCTCGCCTCTTTTCGTTTTAGGCCCCGGCTCTACCGAAATTGTGGAAATAAGCTTGCAAAGAATAGTTGGTACGAGTTCCAGGATTTAGTGTATATAGTATAAATATATGGCGCTTTCCCCTTGTTAATATACATAAGACACTAATGCAGATAAAACCCATAGGTATTTTAGTTTTTATGCTACGAGTAGTTAACTGCCGCAATTGTTCATAGCCTGATCTATTGATTTGTTACCTGATCGATATCTTATTGATTATCAAGCTGTACAAATATGACTTCAATCGCTTCAAGCCAGGCACCTAGATCTGTCAATGAAGTAGCAGATGGCTCTGAAATGAGTTTTCAAGAACTGAATGACGAAAATGTTTTAACAAGATTGTCTACTTTGTCCAAGAAAATGTCACATATGACTGCAAATGAAATGGAAGAGTTTGAAATAAATGACAAGGACTTCGATTTAGAAAAGATTTTGAAGTTCATATCAAATAGAACCGAATCTCTGGGAATGCCAGGAAAGTCAATGGATGTGGAGTTTCAAGATTTGAAAGTGGTGGGTAAAAATGAATCCACTCATTTTGTCCCTTCCGTTGGAGACATCTTTTTTGGGCCAATTTTTAAGCTAAGAGATAGGTTTTCATCTAAACCTAAAGTCAAACTGAGTAAATTCGATAAAGAAAGAGATATTCTTCAGTCAGTTAGTGGTGTTGTGAAAAGTGGTGAAATGCTTTTGGTCTTAGGTAGACCGGGCGCTGGATGTACCACTTTATTGAAAGCTCTTGCCGGGGAAACTCAAACTTACATCAAAACTGAAGGTAAGTTGAGCTTCACTGGCGCCGATTCTAAAGAGGTTTTTAAGAGGTTCAAAAACGAAATTGTGTATAATCCAGAACTAGACGTTCATTTTCCTTTTTTGACTGTTGAGCAAACTTTAGATTTTGCTATTGGATGCAGAGCTCCAAATCTTAGGTTTGAAAATTTTTCAAGAAGCGAATATGTTGAGTCAATGAGGAATTTATGGGCTACTGTGTTTGGTCTAAGGCAAGTCCTTCACACATTAGTTGGTTCAGAGACTGTCAGAGGTGTATGTATTATTTTTCTCACTTTTCTTCTTGTTTTAGCAACTTTATCCAAATACAGATTTTTTATTGGCTTGTTTACTAACTTTTTTGTTTTTTTTTCAAATTATAGGTTTCTGGTGGCCAAAGAAAAAGAGTATCCATTGCTGAAGCAATGGTTACTAGAGCATCAGTCTTCTGCTTTGATAACGCTACCCGTGGTTTGGATGCATCCACTGCTTTGGAGTTTGCCGAAGCTTTAAGAACTGCAACTAATGTTACAAATTGTGCGTCAATTGTTACTGCTTACCAAGCTTCTGAATCTATTTACCAGAAGTTTGATTTGGTCACAGTGTTATACAGTGGTCGTCAAATTTACTTTGGTCCGGCTAGCGAGGCCAAGAATTATTTTGTCCGTATGGGTTATTATTGTCCTCCAAGACAAGCTAGCGCCGAATATCTAACCTCGATAACGGATCCTTTAGGAAGAACAGTAAGAAAAGACCATGAAGGATATATTCCATACACAGCCGAAGAGTTTGAAGCATATTGGCGCCAATCAACAGAATTCAAGAAACTGGAGCAACTGCTAGAGGAAAGAAATGTCTCTTCCTCGGGCCATGAAACTATGGAAACTTATTCAAAAGTCAGAAAGTTGGAAAGGATGAAATACACTAGGAGCTCTTCCGTTTACACTGCTAATTACTTTGAGCAGTTGAAGTTATGCTTTCGTAGAGGTTTTCAAAGAATTGTCAACAACAAGGCTTATACTATTGCTATGTCTTTTTCTTCTATTTTTCAATCTTTGATCATTGGATCACTGTTTTATAATACAACTTCAGAGACAATTGGAGCTTTTGGAAGAGGTGGTGTGCTTTTTTTTTCCCTTTTATTTTTCTCACTTATGGGACTTGCTGAAGTTGCTGCTGCTTTTGAGGTTAAACCAATTCTGACTAAACAAAGAGGTTACACGTTTTATCATCCTTCAGCTGAACTGTTGGGCACTTTCTTCACACAATTACCCATCAAGACAATTGCGAGTACCGTTTTTTCACTAATTGTTTATTTTTTGTCAGGCTTGAAAAGAGAGGCAGGCGCCTTTTTTTCATTTATCTTGTTCTTGAATATCTGTGTGAACTGTATTCATTCTCTTTTCTTGTGTATTGCTTCCTTTGCTCCAACTTTAGCTTTAGCTGGTGCTCTTACTGGTTTGACTATTTTACCTACCGTTTTGTACTCTTCCTATATGATCCATAGGCCTTCCATGGTTCCCTGGTTTAAGTGGATGAGTTATATGGACCCAATTTTATATGCTTTTGAATCTATGATCTCCATGGAATTTCATGGTAGAGAAATGGATTGTTCCGAATCTGAACTTGTGCCAATTGGTCCAAGTTATGCAAATATTAGCTCTGAAAATCAGGTTTGTGCTTTTCCTAGTGCTGGTACCAATACTGTTGTAAACGGTGACACCTACCTTGCTGTTCAATTTGATTACACATTTTCTCATGTTTGGAGAAATCTTGGTATTTTAGTTTTGTTCCTCGTTGGATATCTTGCTATCAATTCTTTTGTTATTGAGAATTTTCACGTCACTCCTTCAAGCAGTGATAAACTGTTGTTTGTCAAGGGTGCTAACGTGGACCCAGAATTAATTGAAGCTTTGAATAACCCAGGAACCACCAAGGATGCCGAAAGTTCAATCGAAGGCACCTCAACTGATGTTTCTCAAGTTCAGCAAAAGGAAAATAAGGATTTGGTTTCAAGAAGAGCTTCTAGAGTTTCTACAAGTACCGAAAAGTTAGGTTCTAATGACATATTTAGTTGGCAAAATGTCGACTACGTTATTCCATATGAAGGTGGTAAGAGAAAGCTGTTAGACAATGTTTCCGGTTACGTCAAACCAGGTCAGTTGACAGCTCTTATGGGTGAATCTGGTGCAGGTAAGACTACTCTACTGAATGCTTTATCTCAAAGAATAGACTTTGGTGTTGTCACCGGTGATATGCTGGTTAATGGTAATCCGCTTAATGCTTCTTTCCAAAGAAGAACCGGTTATGTTCAACAGCAAGACTTGCATATTGCACAACTTACTGTTAGGGAATCTTTGATTTTTGCCGCAAGACTTAGAAGACCATTGTCTGTACCTGATGAAGAAAAGATCGCTTATGTCAATAAAATTATGGAGATCTTGCATATGGAGCCTTATGCTGATGCATTAGCTGGCGAATTAGGTTTCGGTCTGAATGTTGAACAAAGAAAGAAGTTGTCAATTGCCACTGAGCTGGTTGCCAAACCTTCTTTACTGTTGTTTTTAGATGAGCCTACCTCTGGTCTTGACTCTCAATCCGCATGGTCCATTGTCCAAGTGATGAAACAATTAGCAAATGCTGGTCAAGCTGTCCTCTGTACAATCCATCAACCTTCAGCCACTCTATTTGAAGAATTTGACAGACTCTTATTGTTGAAGACAGGTGGTCAGACCGTTTACTTTGGTGATATTGGTGTAAACTCAAGAACTCTCCTGGATTACTTTGAGACTAATGGTGCTCGTCATTGTGAATCTCATGAAAATCCAGCTGAGTACATGCTTGATGTTATTGGTGCAGGTGCAACGGCAACAATTGAAGAAGATTGGAGTGAAATCTGGAATAAAAGTTCAGAGTATAAAAGATCTTTAGTGGAGATAGAAGAGTTGTTAAATGCCAAAGCAAAGATTCAACCCACTGAAGAGGAACTGAATGCCGCTAAATTTGTCACTCCCTATTTTTACCAGTTTCAACTAGTTCTTAGAAGAACAGGAACTCAATTTTACAGAAATACAAGTTACATCATGTCTAAATTGTTCTTGTTTGTATTTGGAAGTCTAATTGTTGGATTTTCCTTTTGGAACGTCAAACACACAGTTATTGGATTGCAGAACTTATTGTTTGCTAATTTTCTTGGTATTATTATTGGTGCTCCTTTAGTGAATCAGATGCAAGCTCGTGCTATAGCATCGAGAGAGTTATACGAAATTAGGGAATCTAAATCCAATACTTTCCACTGGGCTTGCTTATTGGTGGCTCAATTCCTAAATGAGCTCCCATATGCTTTTGTTTTCTCATCGATTTATTTTGTAATTTGGTACTTCACAATCCAGTTAGATAACGCTGTAAGTGTTTCCTTCTTTTGGTGGTTTTCCTATTCACTTTTATATCAGATGTACTATACCTCACTAGGTTTATGGTATGTCTACATGTCGCCAAACTTACCAGTTGCGAATATTATCACCTCTCTTTCATTCAGTTTTATGATGGCTTTTTGTGGTGTTATTCAAAGTCCCAAGTTGATGCCAGGTTTCTGGAAGTTTATGTGGAGAACATCACCAATGACATATCTTGTAGATAATTTTATGTCTACATTAGCCCACAATAGACCTGTTGTTTGTGCAGCCGATGAACTATCATATTTGAATCCACCTGAAGGAATGACATGTGGCGAATATCTGGCTCCATATTATGAGACTGCTCCTGGTTATGTTTCGAATCCAAATGCAACAAGTCAATGTGGAGTCTGCCAATATTCAGATGGTGATCAGTACTTGCAAACTGTTGGCATGAGCCGCTCACATAGATGGAGGAACGTTGGGCTTATATTTGGTTATATCTCATTTAACATATTTGCTATGCTGTTTTTCTATTATCTATTCAGAGTTAGAAAAGCTTCTGTTTTCAAGTTGTTTCAAAGAAGAGGTAAAAAGTCTCCAAAGAAGAAGGAAGAAAAGCCACTTTAGATTTTAACTGGTGAGCAAAGTAGTGTTGATGAGCAAAGTTTTGAAAATTCTATGGTGCCAGATAAAACTGAGATCGGAAGTGCACCTGTTAACCAACCTTGAGTATGATTTTTTTCACTTATAAATTACGACCGAAAAAGACTTCAATTGTATATAGTTATTCATAATTACCTTGTTTTTTTTTGTTTACGCTCTATATATCATGCCGATTAGCCGATTGAAAAACAACCCATCTTTGTAAATACTCAATATTTTTACCCAATATACTTGGCAACACAAGCCACCATTCCGGGGTGAGTATTATCTTTATATCTGCAATGTTCACTGAACCGCTCAGTTATTAATACTCTATTACACAGCACTACCTAATAATTAAGTACCAAGATGTGCCTTCCTTTTCGGTGTTCGGGGATTAGCTTACAAATTAACCCACTCGAGGCTAGCAATAACGGGCTACAGTCACGTGATTTATGGCAGATTACCCCAAGTCCGTAAACCCGGATCTATGAAAGAACGCTATTTTCCAACAATCTCCGGTGCGACCACCCCCAAAGTTCTCCGAAACCGCACAATTGAGGTGCTACGGGCTTCGGGCATAACCCAGGCGGTTTATTAATGTGCCCTGTGCGGCTTCTGCTGCTCTATTTAGTCCAATATCCAGTAGACTAGGTATTATGAACGCTACTAGTTTAGACGAGTTTTGCCACCCAGTTTCTATGCGTGTTTATATATATATATATATTGCATAGCTCCTGGTCAGAAGATAATATTCGGTCGTGTCCATATCTTTCATATCTTTCATATCGTTCTTGTTTTGCAATCTTGTGTTTTTTCCCTTGAAGACTATTCAGTTCACACATTGCTAACAAGATGACAGACTATCACTCTGATGAAGCCAGTGCAATCGAGTTCACTGGAGATGCTGAAGGGCTCTCTGATTATGTGCATCGTTCTGTTTCTCATTTAGAAGGTGATGATATTCTCACTAGATTGTCTACTGTCACCAGAAGAATGTCCCAGTTGAATGCAGAAGACATGGAAACTTTTCAACTGGCACCTGAAGATTTTGACCTGCAGAAAATTCTTAATTATCTTTCTAGAAAACAGGCAGAACAAGGTCTTGGTGGTAAATTCACAAACTTAGAATTCGAAGATTTGTCCGTGATTGGTAAAAATGAATCTACTCAATTTGTTTATTCTGCTGCTGATGTCTTTTTGGCTCCATTTTATGGAATAGCCAACTTGATCTCTTCAAGGAACAAAAAATCGCAAGCTTTACAAACCTCGAAGGAGAGGAAAATCATCAACAATGTTAATGGTATTGTAGAATCGGGACAGATGTTATTAGTCTTGGGTAGACCAGGTGCTGGTTGTACTACATTATTAAAATCTTTTGCTGGTGAAACTCAAACTTATATTGGAACGGAAGGTGAACTGAGTTTCAATGGTATCAATTCTACAGAAATGTTTAAAAAATATAAAAATGAAGTTATATATAATCCTGAGTTGGATGTTCATTTTCCATACTTGACTGTTGATCAGACTTTAAAGTTTGCAATTGGTTGCAAAACCCCAGATGTTAGATTTGATAATGTATCAAGAGACCAATATATCAATTCAATTAGAGACTTGTGGGCTACTGTGTTTGGTTTAAGTCATGTTTTACACACATTGGTTGGTTCCGATTTTGTCAGAGGTGTATGTGTTTTTTAATTAACTTATCTTTTTCTGGTTATTTTTTTATTGTTTTACTAACGTTTTCATAACTTATTCAAACTATAGGTTTCTGGTGGTCAAAGAAAAAGGGTATCTATTGCTGAAGCAATGGCTACCAGAGCTTCAGTTTTTTGCTTTGATAACGCTACCCGTGGTTTGGATGCATCCACTGCTTTGGAGTTTGCCGAAGCTTTGAGAACTGCCACAAATGTTACAAACTGTGTTTCCGTTGTCACTGCTTATCAAGCTTCTGAATCCATCTACAAAGAGTTTGACTTAGTTACAGTTTTATACAGCGGTCGCCAAATTTATTTTGGTCCTGTTAACGAAGCAAAGGATTATTTTGTTCGTATGGGTTACTATTGTCCCCCAAGACAAGTTACTCCAGAGTTTTTAACTGCAATTACAGATCCTTTGGGTAGAGTCATCAGGAACGATTACCAGGGCTATATTCCAAATACTGCACTTGAATTTGAATCTTACTGGCTGAACTCTCCTGAGTATGCGAAACTGAAGGAAAAGATTGCCAGGAAGAAGCAAGAGGCTAATACTAAAGAGACCTTAGAAACATATGGAAGAGTAAGAGATTTAGAAAAAATGAGGTTTGTTGCCCAAAAATCGTTATACACTGTATCTTATTTTGAACAACTGAAACTGTGCTTCCGCAGAGGTGGTCAAAAGGTTATCAATAACAGTGCATATACTCTTACAATGTGTTTTGCTGCAGTCTGGCAATCTTTAATTGTTGGATCCTTATATTACAACATCACTGAAGAAACTATAGGATCATTTAGTAGAGGTGGTGTTATTTTCTTTGCCTTACTATTTTATTCTATGATGTGTCTTGCGGAAACTGCCTTTATTTTTGAAGATAAACCAATCCTTACTAAGCAAAGAGGTTACTCTTTTTTTCATCCTTCCGCTGAATTGTTAAGTTCAATGTTCTGTCAATTCCCAATTAAGTTGGCTTCAAGTACTATTTTTTCGTTAATCATCTATTTCTTGTCAAACTTAAAAAGAGAACCAGGGGCATTCTTTTCTTTTGTTTTATTCTTAAACTTGGGTGTTGCTTCCATGAATGCATTTTTCATTTTATTAGCTTCATTTTGCCCAACTTTATCCTCAGCCAATGCACTTACAGGTATATTCCTTATCCCAACTGTGGTTTATTGTTCTTTTATGATTCAGAGACCATCTATGGTTCCTTGGTTCAAATGGTACAGTTACATGAACCCTCTTCTATATGCTTTTGAAAGTATGATCACAATGGAATTCCATGGACGTAAAATGGATTGTTCTGAAACCGAACTTGTACCCAGAGGAGCAGGCTATGAAAATATATCTCCTTCAAACCAAGTTTGCGCTTTCACCTCAGCAGGTGATTCGGTTGTTATAAGTGGAGATTCTTATGTTAAATTAGCTTTTGACTATAGCTTTTCTCACATTTGGAGAAATCTTGGTATCTTGTTTTTATTCATCATTGGTTATCTCACTATTAACATTGTTCTTGTTGAATTATATAATCCAATTGCTGCTGCCAGTGACAAATTGCTGTTTACCAAGGGTGCCAAAATTGATCCTGAAATTCTCAAAGAAATAAATGGTGGTATTATTGGAGATGAGGAAAGTTCTGTAGAAGCCAGTTCAGGTGGTTCCACCCAAGTTAAGGAAAAAAGTGAGAACAAATTCGAAGACAATTCAGGAAGTGGAAAGTTGGGTTCTAATGACATATTTAGTTGGCAAAATGTCGACTACGTTATTCCATATGAAGGTGGTAAGAGGAAGCTGTTAGACAATGTTTCCGGTTTCGTCAAACCAGGTCAGTTGACAGCTCTTATGGGTGAATCTGGTGCAGGTAAGACTACTCTACTGAATGCTTTATCTCAAAGAATAGACTTTGGTGTTGTCACCGGTGATATGCTGGTTAATGGTAATCCACTTAATGCTTCTTTCCAAAGAAGAACCGGTTATGTCCAACAGCAAGACTTGCATATTGCACAACTTACTGTTAGGGAATCTTTGATTTTTGCCGCAAGACTTAGAAGACCATTGTCTGTACCTGATGAAGAAAAGATCGCTTATGTTGATACAATTATGGAAATATTGCGTATGGAACCTTATGCAGATGCCTTGGCTGGTCAACTAGGTTTTGGTTTGAATGTTGAACAAAGAAAGAAGTTGTCAATTGCCACTGAGCTGGTTGCCAAACCTTCTTTACTGTTGTTTTTAGATGAGCCTACCTCTGGTCTTGACTCTCAATCCGCATGGTCCATTGTCCAAGTGATGAAACAATTAGCAAATGCTGGTCAAGCTGTCCTCTGTACAATCCATCAACCTTCAGCCACTCTATTTGAAGAATTTGACAGACTCTTATTGTTGAAGACAGGTGGTCAGACCGTTTACTTTGGTGATATTGGTGTAAACTCAAGAACTCTCCTGGATTATTTTGAGACTAATGGTGCCCGTCCTTGTGAATCTAATGAAAATCCAGCCGAGTATATTTTAGAAGTTATTGGTGCAGGTGCTACAGCGACTATTCAAGAAAACTGGAATGATATTTGGAAATCGAGTCCTGAATTCGAAAATGTTTATAAAGAGATTGCTGATATTTTAGAGTCCAAAAGGAATGTGCAGGTCAATCCAGATGAACTGGAAGAATCTAAATTTGTTACTCCATACTTTTATCAATTGAAATATGTCTTAGCGAGAACCTTTTGGCAATTATTCAGAGATGTTGATTATATTATGTCTAAGTTTTCTTTATTTTTGATTGGTGGATTACTTGTTGGTTTTACATTCTGGGACATCAAACATACCACTATTGGTTTACAAAATATGCTATTTTCTCAATTTTTGCCTTTAATTCTTGGTGCTCCATTGATTAATCAAATTCAGGCTAATGCTATGCAATCTAGAGAATTATATGAAATCAGAGAGTCCAAATCAAATACTTTCCATTGGAGCACACTATTGATTTCTCAATTTGTTAATGAAATTCCTTATGGTATTGTCTTCTCAACAGTTCTATTTATTGCTGAATATTTCCCTATTCAATTAGATAATTCAGCAAGAGTTGCAGGATTTTGGTGGTTCACTTACAGTGTTATGTATCAAATGTACTATATTTCGTTTGGTCTATGGGTTGTTTACTTCTCTCCAGATTTACCTTCTGCTAATGTTATAGTTCAATTATTATTGAATTTTGTCGTGGCTTTCTGTGGTCTTGTTCAACCCCCAGCTTTAATGCCTGGATTTTGGAAGTTTATGTGGAGACTATCGCCAATGACTTATTTCCTGGAAAACTTAGTTGCTACTTTAGACCATAATAGACCTGTTACATGTTCAAAAAGTGAATTATCATTCTTGGATCCTCCTGAGGGAATGACATGTGGTGAATTTTTGAATCCATTTTACGAAGTAGCACCTGGCTACGTTTCAAATCCAAACGCGACTAGTCAATGTGGAGTTTGTCCTTATAAAGTTGGTGATCAATATTTAGACACTGTTGAAATGAAATATTCTCATAGATGGAGAAACGTTGGTTTTTTCTTTGCTTATATCATTTTCAATGTTGCAGCTATGATATCATTCTATTATATGTTTAGAGTTACCAAGTTTTCTCCAGCTTCATTATTTAAAAAGCTTGGTAAGAAGCCAGCTGCGAAGGATGAGACTGTCACAACATCAGATTCAAGTGAAGCATCGCTTAAAAAGATTTCTGAAAACGAAACTGGTGTTGAATCTGTTACTGAAAAGTCTTCAACTAAGGTAGTAGGAGAGGTTTAAATTAAGTCAGACAAATTGTCATACTTAATCTCCCACTTTTGGTGTGTTTTTTGTTTTTTTTGTGTTTGTGTTTATTTTTACTTTTTAAGTGTTCAGTAATTGAATATATTTATAAAATGTGAGACTTTGAAAAATATGTTGTATTTTGCGAGTAAACAGATTTAAGTGTTTTTTTATAATCATATAAAATTTGAAACTAATAACCATAGTTTCAATTGGGCATCATATGGGATAGATACTAAGCCAGATGTTGAGGGTAAGACAAATATGTTTAATTTAGTTGAGATATTAACTAAGGTATTCATAGAAGAATCTTGTCGTCCCCATTCAAACTCTTTTAAAGATTTTTTAGCATTATTATATGTTAGTATTTTTTCCCAAATTCCTTTACCTATAACACAAACTATTTTGGGACTATTATTATTGAGTTCTTCAATGAGTCTGGGAACATTCTCAAGCATTTCAGATGCGGGTAGTTCTGAAATTGATTTGGTAGGTCTTAGAACCAAATCTGTGAAACCTATACCATGTTCCAGTAAAGCGTAGTCATCATTAGGCGAGCATTGGTAGTTTTGCTCGCTGTTGGTGGATTTGGACAAGATCTGTGATTGATTGAAAAGTTTCCAAAATCGATTACTCCTATGTGCGTAGTGGTGCTGTAATTTCGAAGACTCTATACTTGGATTAAAACCAACAAACACGATTTTTAAACCGGGTTTTAGAGATGGTAGAAGTAGTTTTCTATTGTTTAGTTTCAAATCTACAAGCGGAAGTTGTTTCTGGAGTAATTTAGCAGGTACCTTGGTTTTAGCGATTTTGAAATTAAGGGACGGCGTTGGGGAAGAGCTGTTGCAAATGTTGCCTGAACGATATTTGAAAGACTCTAAATCGGGGAGCTTCTTAAGATTAGGCATGGAATGTCTGTATACGACTGGCCAGTCAGTAATCCAGAGAGTAGTAGTCTCTACAATCCTACTTATCTTTATAGCTATAGTCATATCATATCATATAACATATATAAATCAATTTAGTAGAAGCCGTCTGGTAAGTATATAATTACCCGCCAGCGCGCAACTCACACGGAGGATGCAGTGCGGATATGCTGGGTAGCCCCTTTCTTATCTAGGCCTACTACCGAAAGACAAACTGAGTATTTCAATGATTACGACAACATTTGTGTACATAGAGTGGCTACTCAAGTGCACAGTGCTGGCAAAAAAAACTAACCATTCGCCACGCAGCCAACAAAAAAAAAATGCTTCGACACGTACACTTATTATATACAACACTACACTGACTCGTGCGAAATGAGAGATGGGACGGGAAATTAGGACTGCAATTGACCCGCGCACGCCCACGCCTAAAGAGAGTCATTAAACGAGGAAAAGAGAAATGAGCGAGAAGAAGAGCGAGGAAGAGAAGTCAGATATTCAGAATATTCAGAATAGCACGTGAAACCAGAAACCAACAAAACAAAATTGCAGACAAATTTTTCATCTCGTCGGATCTGCTCAAATTTTTCAATATTTAGATCTCTCCAATTCCCTCTCGTATGGCTGGCCCCCCCCTTCTTCTTCCTCTTTCCTTTTCCTTTCCCTTTCCTTTCTTCTTCTTCTTCTTCTTCTCCCTCTTCATACTTTGTTTGTACTACCCCTACATCCATCTTATATCCCCCCATTAATCAATCACAATGGTCGAATCTTCCGTTTTAGGTTTCCCAAGAATCGGTGCCTTCAGAGAATTAAAGAAAACTACCGAAGCCTACTGGGCTGGTAAGGTCTCCAAGGATGAATTATTCAAGGTCGGTAAGGACATCAGAGCTTCCAACTGGAAGTTACAAAAAGAAGCCGGTGTTGACATCATTGCCTCCAATGACTTCTCCTTCTACGATCATGTCTTAGACTTATCCTTATTATTCAACGTCATCCCAGACAGATACACCAAGTACGATTTAGCTCCAATCGATACTTTTTTTGCTATGGGTAGAGGTTTACAAAGAAAGGCCACCGAAACCGAAAAAGCTGTTGATGTTACTGCTTTAGAAATGGTTAAGTGGTTTGACTCTAACTACCATTATGTTAGACCAACTTTCTCCCACTCCACCGAATTCAAGTTAAACGGTCAAAAGCCAGTTGATGAATACTTAGAAGCTAAGGAATTAGGTGTTGAAACCAGACCAGTTATTGTTGGTCCTGTTTCTTACTTATACTTAGGTAAGGCTGACAAGGATTCTTTAGACTTGGAACCAATCTCTTTATTAGAAAAGATTTTACCAGTCTACATTGAATTATTACAAAAATTAGCTGCTGCTGGTGCTACTTCTGTTCAATTAGATGAACCAACTTTAGTCTTAGACTTACCAGAAAACGTCCAAGTTGCTTTCAAGACCGCTTACGAAATCTTAGCCAAGGCTGAAGGTTTACCAAAGATTGTCTTAACCACCTACTTCGGTGATGTTAGACCAAATATTGAAGCTATTAAGGGCTTACCAGTTGCTGGTTTCCACTTTGACTTTGTCAGATGTCCAGAACAATTAGAAGAAGTTGCTTCTATCTTAACCCCAGAACAATTCTTATCCGTTGGTATCATTGACGGTAGAAACATCTGGAAGGCTGATTTCGCTAAGGCTGTTGAATTCGTCAAATCTGCCATTGCTAAGCTTTCTGCTGACAGAGTTATTGTTTCCACTTCTTCTTCCTTATTACACACCCCAGTTGACTTAGCTAACGAAAAGAAATTAGATGCTGAAATTAAGGACTGGTTTTCCTTTGCTACCCAAAAGTTATCTGAAGTTGTTGTTGTTGCCAAGGCTATCTCTGGTGAAGACGTTTCTGAAGCTTTAGCTGCTAACGCTGCTTCCATCAAGGCTAGAGCTGAATCTCCAATCACTAACGACACTGCCGTTCAAGAAAGAGTTAAGTCCATTGATGCTTCCATGTCTCAAAGAGCTTCTTCTTTCCCAGAAAGATTAGAAAAGCAAAAGGCTAAGTACAACTTACCAGCTTTCCCAACCACCACCATTGGTTCTTTCCCACAAACCAAGGATATCAGAATCAACAGAAACAAATTTGCCAAGGGTGAATTATCTGCTGAAGCTTACGAAAAATTCATCAATTCTGAAATCGAAAAGGTTGTTAGATTCCAAGAAGAAATCGGTCTTGATGTCTTAGTCCACGGTGAACCAGAAAGAAACGATATGGTTCAATACTTCGGTGAACAATTAAAGGGTTACGCTTTCACCACCAACGGTTGGGTTCAATCTTACGGTTCCAGATACGTTAGACCACCTATCATTGTCGGTGATGTTTCTAGACCAGCCCCAATGTCTGTTAAGGAATCCGTTTACGCTCAATCCATTACTGACAAGCCAATGAAGGGTATGTTAACTGGTCCAGTTACCTGTTTAAGATGGTCTTTCCCAAGAAACGATGTTTCTCAAAAGATTCAATCTTTACAATTATCTTTAGCTTTAAGAGATGAAGTTAATGACTTAGAAGCTGCTAACGTTACCGTTATCCAAGTCGATGAACCAGCTATCAGAGAAGGTTTACCATTAAGAGCCGGTCAAGAAAGATCTGACTACTTACAATGGGCTGCTGAATCTTTCAGAGTTGCTACTTCTGGTGTTAAGGATGATACTCAAATCCACTCCCATTTCTGTTACTCTGACTTAGATCCAAACCATATCAAGGCTTTAGATGCTGATGTTGTTTCTATCGAATTCTCCAAGAAGGATGATCCAAACTACATTCAAGAATTCTCTAACTATCCAAACCATATCGGTTTAGGTTTATTCGATATTCACTCCCCAAGAATCCCATCTAAGGAAGAATTTGTTGCCAGAATTGCTGAAATCTTAAAGGTTTACCCAGCTGACAAATTCTGGGTTAACCCAGATTGTGGTTTAAAGACCAGAGGTTGGGAAGAAGTTAGAGCTTCTTTAACCAACATGGTTGACGCCGCTAAGCACTTCCGTGAACAAAACTAATTTTTTTCGAATCAATAAGTTTAGCTTCACACCAACACAATAAGTGTTAACTACTTGTTGCTGCATTTATTCAACATTAATGTCTGCATGATTATTATTTAATCCATCCTCCAAAATAAAATTTAAAAAAAAACTATTAAAAAACTAATGAAACTTTTTAATGAAAAATTTAATATTTTTCTACTTCTTTTCTATATATCATCTTTATTTTTGATTTTTACTGTATTGCTACTTTTTGTATTTAGGGTATTGGGATTTCAACATCGGTCAAATTAATTAAAATTTATTATTATTAATTACTATTAAACAATCTTAAAATTGACAGTAATCTTTTGTAAAAATTGAGCTGTAAGTAGTAAATACTTCGAACCCCATGATCGACGCGGAAATCGACGTGAAGTTGAGGCTCAACAAAAATAGCAAGGGCAACGATTCTAACAAGCAGACTGGGTGGCGATAACTTACCAATTATTTCAACAGCAAGTGAGCCCAAGCAATTGTAGGTATTGTTCAATTAACACAAATTGATATATATAGGCACACACAGATGGATACAGATAGCATTATTCAGTCATTTGTGGAATTGACTCAATCATCCGAGTCAGTTGCCAGACAGGTTTTAGAATCTTTCAATTATGATCTCCAAGTAAGTAACTCCCAAAACATTCTCTTCTTAGATTACTTCTTAGAATTCTTTCAGCTGATCTTGCATTATATGATTACTAACTTCGAATTACAGAGTGCGGTCGCAGCATATTATAGTGAAAACAGGGAGACGAGCTCTCCTGAACCAAGAAGTATGCCATCATCTAGCAGTAATATGCAACAGAAAACCAGTAGTAAGTTCAAATCATTCAGAGATTTAAGAGAAGAAGAAAGTGCAGCAGACATGGATAATAATGATGACGATGAAACCAATTTTTTTACTGGTGGAGAAAAGTCTGGCCTACAAGTTGAAAACCCAAACAAGAAGAAGAGCTCTATGGGGTTGGTCCAAGACTTACTGAAGAAGGCAGAGAAAGAAGGACAAGAGCCAGCACCAGAAAGAACGAAACCTAAACAACCTTTATTTAAAGGTAGTGGTTTCAAGTTAGGTAGTGTTGAAAACAATGTCAAAACTCAAGAATTCAGAGATGCGAATGCTAATAAGAAACTGGCACCTGAACCAGTAACTAGAAAGATCATATTCTGGAAAGAAGGATTCCAAGTTGACGATGGTGAATTACATAGGTACGATGATCCTGCAAATGCAGAACACTTGAAAGCTTTAAATCAAGGTAGGGCACCTTTATCCTTGTTGAAGGTTGAGATGTTCCAAGATGTACAAGTTGATGTTGAACAAAGATTAACTGAAAGCTTTGTTGCACCTAAGGCAAGACCTGGTGGTTTTACGGGAACTGGACAAAGATTGGGCTCTCCTGTTCCTGGTGAAAGTGCTATAGTTGTTGAAGAAAACACAAAACCTAAGGAAGAAGATGCTGAAAAGATGAACAAGAAGAAAGACGAAGAAGGTGAAGGTGATGCAAAGATCCAAATTAGGCTGGCCAATGGTAAAAGAGTTGTTCATAGATTTAACTCTTCCGATCTTGTAGCTGTGGTGTTTGATTTTGTTGCTAATAATACAGAAGATGATAGAAGATGGGCATTAGCATTTGCTTTCCCTCTTCAAATAATTGAAGATAAGACCAAAACTATAAAAGAGGCTGGAATGGTCAACTCAGTGATAGTGCAAAGATGGGTTTGAATATTTTGTGTAGAACTTTGTCAAAACCGGAAAGTATAGAAGTTTCAGTAATATCAGTAAAATCAGTAAAATCAGTAGTATCGGTAATATCCTCAGTGAACAACACGAAGAGAGTTTGAGTCTCGCACTATTTTAGTCTCGGTGAGTCAACTGTATTTTTCAATTGATGAAATAAAAGAATATGGCAAGATGCACACCAAGGAACTTCAACAGCTCTAAGAGCACACCGGAACTTAACTGTTCATAAATTATACTTGATAAAGATGAGCGTATGTACAACTGTTTTTGTGTTTCTAGAAGTTTGATAATCAGCTTTACTAACATAACTTTAAATCTCACCAATAGTCTCCAATTCATCCAAATTTTGATGATTTAGTACAAATCGTCACCGACGATAGGCAAAACTTATCAAGCGATGAAGTGCCTAACTTATACCCAATATACTCCTACTTGTCTTCTGACTATTTGACTCCTCATTTGGCCTATTTGAAATTAACCAGACCAGGTGATAAGTTACATAAGAAAACACCATCTTTCTTGTTTGAAAGTGCAACCGGTGATTCAGTTGATAGATATTCCTTCATGGGTTGTGACCCAAGAAAAATCATTAAAACCGGACCAACTGAAGGTTTAGAAGTAGACCCTTTGGGTATTCTAGAAAAGGAAATGGAAGGTTTGAAACAAGCAAAATTACCAGGTATCCCAGTATTGAGTGGTGGTGCAATCGGTTATGTCTCCTATGATTGTATCAAATATTTCGAACCAAAGACAAAGAGAGACTTGAAAGATGTTTTGAAATTACCAGAATCCATATTGATGTTATTCAATACCATTGTTGTCTTTGATAACGTTTTCCAGAGATTTCAAGTTGTCACCAATATTCAAGTTGAAGAAAATGATACCAAAGAATCAATTCAACTGAAATATTTAGAGGCCTCTAAAGAAATTACTAAAATTGAAAAGATACTTCAGGATACTTCTTCCGACATACCATATCCTCCACAACCAGCTATTGTCAAAGGTAATACTTTTACCTCCAACATTGGCCAAGAAGGTTATGAAGGACATGTTAAGAACTTAAAAGAACATATTTTGAAAGGTGATATTATTCAAGCTGTTCCATCTCAAAGAGTTGCTAGACCTACTTCGTTACATCCATTTAACATTTACCGTCGTTTAAGAACTGTTAATCCTTCTCCATATCTATTCTACATTGACTACCTTGATTTCCAGCTTGTTGGTGCCTCACCAGAGTTGTTAGTTAAAACAGACTCCAATAATAAAGTTATAACACATCCAATTGCTGGTACTATCAAAAGAGGAAAGACTACTGAAGAAGATGACAGATTAGCTAATATTTTGAAGAACTCTCTGAAGGATAGAGCTGAACATGTCATGCTGGTGGATTTAGCCAGAAATGATATTAATAGAGTATGTGATCCATTAACAACTAAAGTTGACAGATTATTACAAGTTGAAAGATTCTCGCATGTTATGCATTTAGTTTCTCAAGTGAGTGGTATATTAAGAGAGGGTAAAACTAGATTTGATGCCTTCAGATCTATCTTCCCTGCAGGTACTGTGTCTGGTGCTCCAAAAGTGAAAGCTATGGAATTAATCAGTGAATTAGAAAAAGAGAAAAGAGGTGTATATGCTGGTGCAGTTGGTAACTGGTCATATGACGGTAGAACCATGAATACCTGTATTGCTTTGAGAACAATGGTTGTCAAGGATGGTACTGCTTACTTACAAGCCGGTGGTGGTATTGTTTTTGATTCAGATCCATACGATGAATACATCGAAACCATGAACAAGATGAAGGCCAACAATAACACCATTCTTGAGGCTGAGGAGATCTGGATTAATAGATTGAACAACGATAGGTACGATAGTGAAGCCGAGTAGTTACCAAAACAAATACGTTTATAATAATTTAATAGTCTTATAGACTAGCTCTAGTAATTTTAACATTTTTTTTATATATAGATTAATATTCTTTCCTTGATATTGAAAAATAAGAGTCAAGCTGCCTTCTGAAAATGATCATAAATAAGACACATATGTACACATTGAACTTTCATATTACTATATACTGCGAAAACTGTTATATGTGTACACCAATACAGTCAAGTAGTACTGGAAACCAGTAATATGGCCTTGAGCTTTCAAATCAGCACGCTAGTCTTCTTCTTTTTCTTCTTCTTTTCCATATTCTTGGTGAAACTTCGCCAGTTATCTACCCTCTTGTCTCTGTCATCTTCCCATTTTTTATTCGACTCATTGGCTCTCTTTCTAGTCTCCAGTTCTTCCTCTTCACGCTTTCGCTTGAGAATTTGTTCATCATCTTGCTTCTTCTTTTCCAGCTTTTTCACCAGCTCTTCTTCAATTATAACGTCTTTCACTCTTTGCTTCCAATCTTTGAAAAACTCATCTCCTTTCAATTTCTCTTCATCCAACGTCCACTTCCTCTCCCGTATAAGCTCATTTCTAGCTACAGTATATATCTCGTCCAGCTCCTCTCTAGTCTTCACATTATCTAGTACACTATAAGCCTTCTGCAAAACATCAAAGGCGTCTGGGGCTTGTGGATTTCTCGTCTTATCAGGATGTATAAGTAACGACGTCTTTCTATACATCTTCTTAATATCGGAAGGGGACACTCCTGGTTTCAAATTAAGAACAGAGTAAGCGTCCAGTTTGAAAGAGGATAATATTCTTTCTATCTCTTTATCCTATTCAACCAATGTTTAGTGTTAGTATTTTTTTTTTCGGAGTCCAATTGATCAATGAAAACAAAGATAATTACATACTCTTTCTGCTTCAATGGAAGTTTTCTGCGGCACATTAGTAAAGTCCATTTCCTTCTTGTAGTATCAATCAAATTAATAGAGCTTACTTTCTGTAGCTCGTGGTTGTGGGCTGTTAGCATCAACTGATAAAGCTAGGATCAAAAGGGGAGCTTGAAGAGCTTCCTTTGAAAAGCTTCTGGGGTAGCGAGTAAGCTTTTTTCTTTTCAAGATTATTTATTTTGCTTACTTCCCCTTCTTCTCTGCCTACTTCGATGCTTACTTCTCTACTTAAGACGACCATCTGACTATATGGAAGCCTGATCTTATCCCAAGGATTGATTATTTTTATTTCCTTTTTGTTGATATGGCTGGCGGAAGTTCAACACTACAGCTTGCCTCGTTAACTGTGGTATCGCTTGTTACCGGAGGATTGATTGGAGCCCTATTAGCACTCCCAGTTTCCAATTATTACTATGCAAGATCTGGTTTGAACTTTTACGGTGGAGTTCCAGGGGACTCCGCAGATGAGTCCACCACTCCATCTACTGAGAGAGGTGAATTTATCACAAATTCGGAGAACTCAAGCATAGATCTTGATGAAGACGATGAGAGGGATAGGGAAACTACAAGTTCACGTACAGTAACTACCCAGGAGGAGGCCGATGCTGATGATGAAGATGACGATGAAGAGGATTACGAAGATGACGATGAAGATGAGGACGACGAAGAAATAGAGGTTGACTCCAAAGTATTGAATGAAATACCCGGAGAAGTGCGTATGACGCTGATAATCAGGACTGATTTGGGTATGCAAAAAGGTAAAGTAGCAGCACAATGTTCACATGCAGCTGTTTCACTGTACAAGTCAATGAGCGGACTGGGGCTTCCAACCAACCATAATCCAGAGATGTTAAAGAGATGGGAAATGGGAGGTCAAGCCAAGATCACACTCAAATGTAATGACGAAGAGGAGATGGATCTCTTATTTGCACAAGCGCTTTCGTTGAACGTGAATTGCACAATAATCCACGATGCCGGAAGGACACAGATAGCTGCTGGTTCTGCAACTGTCCTAGGTCTTGGCCCTGCACCTAAGCTGGTTTTGGACCAAATCACCAAAGATCTAAAGCTGTACTAAAGATTTGCTTAAGAGAGGAAACAAGAGAAGCAAGAGTGGTTGCTTGTACATATATGCATAGATACATAGGTAATAAAACGTTACTCTTTGTTGATCATTCTCACTTCTGGAGACATAGTCAAGTACATATTTGCAAAACGCATCAACAATAACAGTAATAGCAGCATACACAAAGATATACATAATATGTGCGTAAAACTACTAAACTAACTCAATAGCAGTAATTATTTTTTTAAAAAAAGACTAAACACCTTGTACAATAATTCGACGCATAAATCACTAATCGACGCGCCGATAGACGGTGCAAATTTTTCCTGTCTGCACTCCCTAACAGAGAGAGAAACAAAGAGGAAACAGAGACAACACGCCAACCATCCCAGCCAACACTACCATCCAGCCAGCAGCAAACAGCAAACCGATACCTCTGGGGCCGCCACCACCACCTCTACGACTACCACTAGCTCTGTCTGTCCACTGCCGCTCTCTGCTCTGATAGTTTGTGCTCCAATCCACCTTTAAACATCCGCAATCCGCCTGAAGAAACGCCCAATCTGCCAACGCTAACCTCCCTCCCAACGCCCTTAGTCTCTTATCTACATCTACAACTACTAGGTCCTCATCTTAAAGTCCCCCCATCTTTCCCGCAACCTCATTCAAAGATCTCATCTGATCTCATCCACATATCTATAATTCACAATAATGGGTCAAATACTTTCTCATCCAGTCACAAAGAAAGAAAGCGAAGAGCACGGTGACAAATCTCTATATTATGCTCTCTCCTGTATGCAAGGTTGGAGAACTTCAATGGAGGATTCTCATACAACAATTTTGAACTTGAATGAAGACGAAGCTACAAAGGATATTGTCGCCTTCTTTGGTGTCTTTGATGGCCATGGTGGTGAAAAAGTTGCTTTGTTCACTGGTGAAAAAATTGGTGAAATCGTCAAGGCTACTGAATCTTTCCAAGCCGCTTCTTATGCACAATCTTTAATCGATGGTTTCTTGGCTACAGATGTCGAAATTTTGAAAGAACCAAGATTAAAAAATGATCAAAGTGGTTGTGCCGCAACTTCTTGTCTTGTCACTAAGGATTCCATCATCTGTGGTAATGCAGGTGATTCAAGAACAGTCATGTCTGTCAGTGGTGTAGTGAAAAACTTATCCTTTGACCATAAGCCAACTCATGAAGGAGAAAAGGCAAGAATCTGCGCTGCAGGTGGTTTTGTCGACGTTGGAAGAGTCAACGGTAACTTAGCCTTAAGTCGTGGTATTGGTGACTTTGACTTTAAAAGAAACACAGATTTACCTCCTGAAGAACAGATAGTTACTTGTCTACCAGATATAATTGAACACAAGAGAACTTCAGAAGACGAATTCATAGTATTAGCCTGTGATGGTATCTGGGATTGTCTAACCTCACAACAAGTTGTTGATTTTGTGAGAAGAGGTATCAAAGAAGACGAACCATTAGTGAAAATATGTGAATCAATGATGGATGTCTGTTTGGCTCCAAACTCAAATGGTTCAGGTATTGGTTGTGACAATATGTCCGTTTGTATTGTTGCCCTATTACAAAATGAAGAATCTTTGAAAGAATGGTATGCAAGAATTGCAGCAAAAATGGTCGATGATGAACCATTGCCTTCAGCTGATGAAATGTCCTTAAGAATACACAATACCACTGTTGAATCCAAATATCAAAATGATCAAGACTCAGGAAGTGATCACATGGATATCAACGATGACTCAGGACCAGGTCAAGATATGACTCAACAAATATTTGCTCAACTTTTGGCAGCTTCCTCTTCAAATCAAAATATTAGATTTATAAACAGCTCAACTAGTGCAATTCTCGAATCAATTAAACAACCTGATAACTACAACGATGACGAAGAAGATGAAGATGATGATAGCGGACATGCAATTGAAGAAATTGAAGACACTAAAGAGTGATACATGAATAAGCGCTCACTTGTCAGATTTTGATCCTTTTAATGAAATGTTATGTGATGTGTTTATTCATTGGTTATTGTTTATTTTTTTATTGTTTTTTGCCATGTCTTTTTATTCTATTTTTTTCTTTTCTTGAACCCCACTTCTCTTCATGTTAACTAGCTTCCTTCTCTTTGATGTGAGTCTTGATGATTCACTGTTTCCAGTATACATGCTGCTTCTTTTTCTCTAGTACCTTGCATTAGATTTTTGTCTTGTTTGAGTCACAAGTATTAAGTAATTACAATTCATCCACCCTTTTTTAATTTTCCTTGTTGCCTGTTATTACAGTCCTGATATATGGCATTCTGTTTTGTATATTTATTATTTTCATTTTAAATTATTATTTTTTATACGTTTTCTATCTTTCTTTCATTCATGCCATGTCTTGTCTTACTTTTTATTTTTCTATACTATTTTTTCTTACTTTATTTTATCTTTTATCTACCTATTTATTTATTATATATCAATAATGTCAACTAATTCATTATGTTAATTCCTTAGATTCAACTAAATAGTTTCTCACTATTTAAATAACAAGCTTCTATTAACTTTTCAGGTTCAACATTCAACAACTTACTCATAATCTCTCCACACAGTCCAACCAAACAAGGTTCATTTCTACTTTTTACAAGAGGGCTTAACATCTTCTCATTATCATGGCTATCCAACTTTTCAGATTTTACCACTGGAAAGGGTAGAAATTCATTGAAATTGACTTGCTTTTCTTTCTTTATACCAGGTTGTGAAGCAGGTGGATCGTATAAAATGGGGTAAAAGACATTTGGAGATTTACTCAAATACTTATAACTTGCATGAGTTTTCTTGATTTCACACCAAGGTGAATCTGTCTCAATCAATAGTCTTTCTAGTGGGATATTCTTTGCCACTATAACATTCTCTTCATATCTTAAAGAACAGCCATTGACGCTAATGTAAATATTTGGCTGACTGACAAAATACTCTAGTTCTTCTTTAGTCCCTGTAAAAGAATGAACCAAAACCTTTTTATTTTGAAGTTCTAACTTATCTTCTCTTGTTCCATTGATGAAAGGCATCAGGATATCAATAAAATCTTGAAAAGCTGATCTCATATGAAGAAATAGGGGTAAATCAAATTCACAGGCTAACTTTAATTGCATCTCAAAAAAGTGTAGTTGTTCTTCCTTGGGAGTATGAAACAATCTATCATAATCCAATCCAATCTCTCCAAAGGCTCTCACAACCTTGTTTTCAATTCCATATTTGACAACCTCTCTAAGCTGATCAAGATGCTTTTCTTGAGTTGTCTCTTTGTCCAAAAATTCCATCACCGAACAAGGATGAACACCTACAGTGGAAAATAAATGAGGGTAAAGTGTACCTTCGTGTTCTTCATTTAGATCATTGAAACGTTTGGCAATGTCTATGGTAATTTTTGATTCATGTAATGAACTTCCTGTCAATAGCAGCTTTTGAACATTCAAGGCCTTTGCTCTGTATAACACTTCAGATATGTCTTCCTTATGATGAGCTTTCCCTCTGTAATTACCTTCAAACATCTTATCAGTTATATTCACTCCAACGTCATAGTAACGCGGCACATATTCAAAAGTTTCACACTTTACGGGTAATTTCCTTATACTCTGAGTCATCTTGAGTATTGTCCTATTCATTTGACTTCTAAAGTGGCTCAAAGTACTAGTTGGGGTATAGAAAGATTGATGATCTCAATAGCTCAGAAAAGCTGAAATCTTAAGTCTTTCTCAATTCTGAATTTCTTCAGCGAAATTCCCAAGTCAGCTACAACAGATCTTTTAACAAGTATCGGTGGGATAAAGGGGCGGTATTACATGATACAATACAAAGTTGCGTATAATCTATAAATGAACTAGTCATCTTCATCATCATCTTCGTTGTAGTTTCTGAGAACGGAAGCAGTCCTAGTACTTTTCCTCAACGGAGATACTTGTACTTCTGGAACAAGTTTCCTTCTTAAACTTCTTCTTACACTATCGGAGGCTAATTCTGTCTGTCTGTGGCCATTGGTATTCAATATCGGTTCATCTTTTGACTCTATACTCACTGCTTCATTGTCTTCTAAATATCCTTCCTCATCTTCATCTTCATCTTCATCTTCATCATCTTCATTGCCTTCAACTTCTTCGTATTCCTCCTCGTCTTCCTCTTCTTCCTCTTCCTCCTCTTCATCTTCGCCTTCAAAAATAGCCTCTTCGTAGTTATTGTAATTAGCATCTTCTAAATCAGAAATAGCTGATCTTTTTTCGAAATTTCTAAGTGCGTCTGAAATCTTACTTGCATTCTCTGGTTTACATTCAATGCTTTGATCAAAATCAAAGGCAGCCTTTTTAAGTAGTGTCTCGTCAGTAGCGTAGTTCTGTATTTTCTCAACTATTTGATCTTGGATATCTCTATCATCATCTATATCATCTTTTAAAAAGTTAAGAATCAACGAAATATTTGACATTAGCTTGTTTCCTTTTTCGTCATACTTTGGAGAAGACTCATCAGCACTACCGGTTTCATTATTTTCCTTCTGCTCTATATCATTTGCGGTAATTACCATAGTTGAAGATGTATTGATACCACCTGACGGTCCCAAAACCGCAGATTTCCAAACAAGTAAATCAGAATCTAATTTGTGATACTTCTTTTCATCCCATTTCCTCAAAACATTGTTGATTGTAGCAAAGTTTATCTTGATTCCATACTTGTTAGTCTTCAAATCTTTACTCAAAAAATGTAGTTGTTCAAGTCCAACTACAACATCATTATGAATCATACCTGTATAATTCGCCAAATCATCAACTGAAAATAACTTGAGATTTCTCTTCTCTTTAATAAAGAGTTCTCTTAAAGCTTTTGCAATTGTAATTTTCCAGTAATTCCTATAACTAAGCAAACCTAAATCACTCAATGGCTTCTCAGGGGTGCCAAGTTTGTATTCTTTCTTGGTTAATATATAGGAAAAATCAATTAACAAATTTCCATATCCTTTTCTTTGATAAATTGGTAATGTCAAAATGCAACTTAAATTATAATTAGTACCATTCAACTTCTCCTTTGAAAAATATCCAACAAAATTGTAAAATGAAGCCGGTGAAGAATAATCAAGCTCGTAAAGTATATAAAACATAAATGGCTCAACATCATAGTATAACGTTTTGGAGTTCAAGTACAATTTAGCAAATAAGCATAAGTTTTGACAATAAACAATATTTTTTCTACCGTCCACCTCAAAGAGAGCTACTTTGCTATCTCTATAAATCTCATTTCCTGGTGGTTGTTTTCTATACTGGCATTTACACTCATGTCTTTTCAAAGTGAAGCTTGAGTTGAAGTATTTCAAACAATATTCACATAAATGTAAAACATACTTTGAAATGTATTCCTTAGGATAGGGCGATCTATACCATGTATCAATTTCATAGCCTTTTATATGGATGCACCTTAGTTTTGAAGAAACCAGAATTTGATTTTCTAGATCTTTCTCTATCAATTCTTCTTGTTTCGTTAATTTCTTGACTAGAGATAAATTACTGTTGCTGTTCAACAAAGTCTCGCTGTTTTTCAAATAATTATTAAACTCTAGTCTTGTTTGATTTGTGGGTCTCGTGTAAAAGGTATTGGCCTCTTGAAATGAGAATATTCCTCTATATGGAATTTCTAAATCATCCTCTAATGCTTGATAATCACCGTTGATTAGTTGTCTATTGTTGCTATTTCCATTGCTATCGTCGGGCCTCTTTATTCGGAGTCTATTCTTGACATTACGCTGTGATCTATAATGAATCTGGACCGTGAGGGAGTTTTCCTCATTCCGTATAATTTTCACTTTCGGAGAGCTTGATCTTTTTGAGTGGCTCAACTTCAAATCTATGTCTTTAGTATGGTTATTGCTTATGAGGTCATTGAGAAGCGATCGCACATTATAG
The DNA here is from genome assembly GCA_030571015.1 of Ogataea sp. yHMJ1. Classification (NCBI taxonomy): domain Eukaryota; kingdom Fungi; phylum Ascomycota; class Pichiomycetes; order Pichiales; family Pichiaceae; genus Ogataea; species Ogataea sp. yHMJ1. Next base: position 38,952 of record JAJLXB010000014.1, read on the forward strand.
TTTGTCGGCTCTACAGCTCTTCTTCTTCTGGTACTAACATCATTTGAGTCTAAGTTAAACGCCTCTTGGTGTATCTGGTCATATATCTTGTTGTCTCCAATTATCAAGTCCTGCAAAATGTCCCTCTTCCGTTTTTTAGGTGAAGGAGGACTTGGGTCTGCCATTTCCTGATCTGCGAGTAACTGATTTGTTATGGCAGTGCCTGATATCATGGGATCTGACTCGTTTTGTTCGTCCATTCCGTGTTTACTGAAAGGATTGCAGCATAAACTTATAAAATCCAGTATAGTATTTAGCTGTTATCTTTTGCTGGAGCACCAAACAATTTGTATCTGGATTGATCTTTGTAGATCTTTGAGTTCTATTGCATTACTTTGAGCGTGTTTGTCATGCTTCACAGGCTCAAGGGCCTCCCTCTTTCCCTTTCTGAAGTCGCGTCGATCAAATAATTTGGCTGGGGGATATTTAGGAGTTATGAGTGTGGAGCATTTTGCCCCTAGAGAAGACAGCACGCACGATTGGTTTTGATTCAATTTTTATGATATATCTAGAGTGTTTAGACAATCCATTGAATAACTTTATTCTTGAAAATAGCCCCTTTCAAGAAAGTTATAAGTAACCATTAGCAACGTAATTTTATGTGGTGATAAATTACCCATTGAGAATAATCAACTTTAGTTTTTCATACAATTTATGTCCGATTCTTTTTTTGTTTACTTTACATTTTGTTTCATGAATTCAAATTTGTCAAAATTTCTCCAATTTGAAGTAAATACTAATTGGTTCAATGACATTGGCCCATTTGTGCAGAAGCTGACACTCTTATTAACAGATGAATTAGCTATAGACAGGTAGTCAGTCCACTTAAAGGAAAAAATCGACGCGACGATTTGTGCGATAAGAAAGAGAGGGTTGGTATACAAATTTTTCGAAGAATTACTAAAGAAGCCTATTAAGACTAGTCTCTGCACCCATTATTTCCTACAAAGTAACCAGCCATCTATTATGTTTTCTAGAGGATCATCAAGAGGAGTACTGGGAATACGCTCCGGGCCTGTGGGATGGCTCAAATCTTTCAATGTAAAGCCTAATTCTGCCAAGTCGGGATTTGGTACTTTGCAATTCCTTTTGAATCAAGAACCAGTCAAGAAGGTACTACCAAAGATGTCTGCGCAAGAATATCAAATGTTAAGAAAAACATTACAGAATGAGAAGTCGAAGAAGAAAACAGCGACAGCTACTTATTACTCCATTTCCCTTGTGCTTGTCTTTTTGAGTCTCTCATTTGCCTCTGTGCCATTATATAGATTGATTTGTCAAAAGACAGGTTGGGGCGGTACTCCAATGACAGATAAATCAAAAGTCACGCCCGACAAGTTGATCCCCGTTGATACAGACAGAAAAATTAGGGTCTCATTTACGGCAGAGACATCCAGAGTACTACCATGGAAGTTTGTTCCTCAGCAAAGAGAAGTTTATTTAGTTCCAGGAGAAACTGCCCTAGCTTTTTATAAGGCTAAGAATGTATCCGAAAATGATATAACGGGTATGGCAACTTACTCAGTGACTCCAGATCATATTGCTCCTTATTTTAATAAGATCCAATGTTTCTGTTTTGAAGAACAAAGATTAAATGCAGGAGAAGAGATAGATATGCCACTATTCTTTTTCATTGATCCAGATTTTGCCCAAGATCCAGCCATGAAGAACATAGATGATATTGTGTTACACTATACGTTTTTCAAAGCATCCCATGAAGATAATAAGAACTTGTCAATGAAGAAGCAAGAAGGGTTCATCGACTATACTGAGAAGAAGAACCCCGAGACCAAAACAGACATAACCGCAACAGCTTAAAACAAAACGCTTGTCATATAATATTAAATTGCGTCATGTACATATAGATCAAAAAAGATATATACATATACTTATATACATTTCCGGATTCCTAACATATACTTAATTTTGAAATGAGGCAAATAGTTTTATGAATTTTGTAAATCTTTAAGTTCCCATGACATACGTATTCAATTTTTGGCCTAACAGTGGCCTGTTCTAGCAAATTAGATATGCGTGCTGATCTATCTATATGGCTTTTACCGTTTATAGATACACAGCTGATTAATACCGATAAGTAACTATTAGAAAAAAAAGTTCCAGATGGTTCCAAAAATTTCAAAAAATAGCATGAGATTCAATAAGATGGAATGCTAATTGATTGCCCTGAATGGTGTAGTATATATTAACAAAGCAAGAAAATATATTGCTATTCTTGCTCTAGTTTCATATGGCTTGGAATTGTTAGTATATATTGTAATAGTAAGATAAATATAGCATTCTTCCCGGACCCCATAATTCACTAGATAGACATTTTTGTAGCGCTGGAAGGTTTAGCAAATCTGGGGTAAAGAATAATTAGACCATTACCGTTCAAAGACCGAGGATTTATTTGGGTAAGCGTGACGTAGACCAAAGTTTGTAATCGGTTCCGTTCATAGATTTCCTTTTCTTTTTTTGCCTGAAACAAAAAAAAAACACATTTCCGGTTTCATTTTTAGGACTTAAGATAAAGAGTGTTGGATAACTGAGTTTTGTTGAGTAGTCTTACAAGTTTTCTCGGGGCATCCGGTCGGTCAAAGCAAACTTAGGCTAGGGCAATTATCCTAAAGCATTTGTCCTATAGATCACACTCAATTGAGTTGAATTGGTAGTCGTTACTCAAACTTTGATATATATACATCTATCTATGTACATTTGAAATAAGCAACTGCGATCCCGCAAGTTCCCCAACATTTACCTAATTTAAACGCGTGGCAGAAACCGAGATTGATCGTCAGCAAGACAAAGTTTAAATTTGTACGGTGGGGGAAAGTAGAATTAGTTTGTAAATCCCCGGGCGACTACTTGTTTTAGAACCTTAACTCTGCCACAGTAAGTGGAGAATATGAAGCTCCCGGTTAATAATAGAAAACGAGTTGGGTTATCCGCCAGCCCCGCTTTTGGGCTGAATCAGGGTAATTGCCCGGCTCCCTATTGGCTAGCGATGAAGGGAGCGGTATGACAGACAATTTGCTTTCCACAAAAAACTGTCCAAAGTGATTCATTGAGAATCAGAGAATTCACACTGGAGCGTTACAAGATCTATTTTCCCATAGATACATAAGTCCTAAGTCAAACTGGGGGTGGGCAGGGGGTCGGGGTGTGGTTCTGGTGCAGAAAACTGCTGTACCCCGGGGGTGCGGGTGTCTCGGGACGGTACCATCATCACCCCATCCTGCCGGTTTGGGAGCAATGGCACCCCGTTTTTGCTTGCCAGGGGTGCGTTTTTCTGGCCGGCACCCCTCTAGATCTGTCAGGGTATTTAACGTCCAGGGGCCATAAAACGGTGCTCTGTATTTCAGTAATTGAGACAACAGAGACAACAAAAAAAGAGTATATTAGAAGAGAAGTTGCTATAAAGGCAATGGTGGGGTGGGTGAGGACGGTTTTGCCCCTCACCTTCCGGCACAGGGTACGGAAACAAGCAGGGCTTGATCAGAGCGAACAAAGGCACATATCGGTCGGATACTGGATAACAATCCCTTACCTAAGCAAATCCATATTCACCGAGTCGTCATGTTTTCGACGTTTCCTTCGAAATTTTCCTTCTTTTTTCCATCACAAAATATTTCATGCCTAAAACTGATTTCAACCTCCAAGAGCACCAACAAATTACTTTGTTTAGTAATCTTCCCCTACCTCTAATTGAACTGGTGGTCCTTCATTCAACTATAAATATCCTTCTCTTCCCCGTGTTTTCTCCAATTTTTCTGATTTTTCAGCAGTCTTTGTAATCTCCTTTTTTTTTTTCTTCCTTTTGAAATGAGATCATATCCATTAAGATTATTCTTTCAATCAACTAGAAAAATGTCTGCTAGCGCATTATCTACTACTTTAAACTTCCCAATTATCAACAAATCTGTTGAACAACCAATTGGTTTGTTCATCAACAACGAATTCGTCCACGCCAAGTCTGGTGAAGTCATCAAAGTCACCTCTCCAATTGACGAATCCCACTTATGTGATGTCCAATGTGCCGGTACTGAAGATGTCGAAATCGCTGTTCAATCAGCTTACAAAGCTTTCAAAGAGTATAAATTCGAAGCTCCAAGTGAAAGAGCTAAGAAATTATACAAATTAGCCAACTTATTAGACGAACACAGAGAAAACTTAGCTTACATTGAATCCTTAGATAACGGTAAGGCTTTACACTGTGCTAGATTTGATATCAACTTAGTCATTGAGTATTTAAGATCCTGTGCTGGTTTTGCTGACAAATGTGACGGTAGAACTATTAACACCGGTAAAGACCACTTAAACTTCACCAAAAGAGAACCATTAGGTGTTTGTGGTCAAATCATCCCATGGAACTTCCCATTATTAATGTGGGCTTGGAAGGTCGGTCCAGCTTTAGCCACTGGTAACACCGTTGTCTTGAAGCCAGCTTCTGCTACTATTTTATCTGCCTTGTATGCTACTTCTTTCATCCCAGCTGCTGGTTTTGCTCCAGGTTGTGTCCAAGTTATTCCAGGTTCTGGTAGAAAGTGTGGTAATGCTATCTTAAAGCACCCTATTATTAAGAAGGTTGCTTTCACCGGTTCTACTGCTATTGGTAAGGAAGTTATGGTCGATGCTGCTAACAACGGTTTAAAGAAGGTTACCTTAGAATTAGGTGGTAAGTCTCCAAATATCGTTTTCGATGATGCTGATATTGACTTAGCTGTTTCTAACTTAATCAAGGGTATTTTCTTTAACGGTGGTGAAGTCTGTTGTGCTGGTTCCAGAATCTACATCCAAGAAGGTGTTTACGACGAAGTCTTAAGCAAATTAAAAACCGAAGTTGAAAAATTAAAGGTTGGTAACCCATTTGAAGAAGATACTTACCAAGGTGCTCAAACTACTCCAGATCAATTTGAAACCGTTTTAGACTACATTAGACAAGGTAAGGAATCCGGTGCTAAGCTCTTAACTGGTGGTGAAAGAATTGGTGACAAGGGTTACTTTGTCCAGCCAACTATCTTCTACGACTGTACTCCAGAATTATCTATTGTTAAGGAAGAAATCTTTGGTCCTGTCGCCGCTGTTTCCAAGTTCTCCACTATTGATGAATTAATCGAAAAGGCTAACGATTCCGAGTATGGTTTAGCTGCTGGTATTCACACTGTTGACATCAACAAGGCCTTCTCTGTTGCTGACAGATTAGAAGCTGGTTCCGTCTGGATCAACACTTACAACGACTTACATCAAAACGTTCCATTTGGTGGTTACAAGGAATCTGGTATTGGTAGAGAAATGGGTCAAGAAGCTTATGACAACTACACCCAAATCAAGGCTGTCAGAGTTAAGTTACAACACCCTGCTTATTAGGTAAGGTGAAAACTTATTTCTTTTGTATTTATTTTTTTCCGCTTATCATTTTAACGACTGGTTTGTTTATGTTTCGACGTATTGTAATGATTTGATACCTGGCCTTTTTCGAGGCATTTATATTATGTATAGGTTTACTTCTTAAGTAAGATAAAATTCACTAAAATCACATCAAAACTCTTATGACGCTCTACTTGTGCCTTTAGTTGATCCAGTAAGACAGATATAAGATAAGACAGTAGATTTCAGATACTAACAAACAACTTGAAAAGAATCAAAATGCTTGAGAGAAAGCACGTGACGCGTCGATGTGACCTCCTCGAGTGGATTAGACCAAGGTGGCACCTCTTAATGATTGATAAATATAGTCTTTGACATGCATGCTGAGAGTGAACAACACCGTGTCCATTGAGCAATTAGCTACAAGAAATAGAAATACACAGAAATGAGCAACTATAACGCAGTATTTGTATGTTGATCATTTGTTTATCTCTCGATTAACCATTCGATATGAATTTCAACCAATACTAACTTTTAATTTGTTTCAGCAACAATTCGAATCTTACGGATCAATAACGGAGGTTGTTCCCGCTTCTTTGCATCCTCTTCTAGCAGTAGTGTTAATTCTCACTAGTATCCTCAGTCTGCTGTTTTGCTATATCTCTACATCAAGCTCTAAAGGTAGTAGCTTTATTTTATATTTATTCATGAGTATAATTGCATCACTTTCGATTGGGTATGTATTCTCTTACTTTTTTTCAAGCACAGTTCACCTTGTACTTGCATCATATACTAACTCTCATTTACTCTGGTTAACAGATTTGGATCAATCTTTTTGGCTTCAACTGTAGGCGTCTACAGTTAGTCTCTAGTCAGTCGTTACGCTTATAAAATTTCGTCTTCTTGAGTTCCATTTTTTTTTTTCAAACTATTCATTTGTTAAGTCGCTAAATATAAGAGAGCTATGTACTCCTATATAATAAAAATAGATTTACAAAAGAATAACCAGATCATCAAAGGTCATTTTAGATGATCAAATGAATAATAAATACAGTAATACAATCAACCTATGCACGTTTCTTTTGGTGTGAAGCCTGGGTCTTGCTTTTACTCCAGATTTTTGAAATCTTGGCTTTATATGAGGTATAGAACCCTATAATGTACAGTAACAACACAACTCTCAAAAAGTAACCAAACCTTTTCTCTTGTGGATCAACAAATGGTAAACTGACAAAAATTAGACTCATCTCTGAGACGATTTGTAATGGAAACATGAACAAAAAGCATGAATTCTTGATAAATGTGAGCCAAAAGATTGAGCCTCCAAATGTGCGGACCTTATAAGTGTTGTAGATATATCTTGTGAACTCTTGGGTTGACAAACTAAATAACAAAAGACTGAAAAACACACTTCTTGCGGTCTTTGGGTACCTGAACAGCACTCCAAAAGATACTAACATTCTTCCAGCCACCGACAAGACCAATCTTGCGGCGTCTGGTTTAGGAGAGAATTTGCCCTGCACAAGTCTGAATATCAGCAGATAGCTTATAAAATCAATCAGTATAGTGCATTGGCAAATGAGGAAAAAATCTGCTATTCCTCCGGGCAGAAACTTTGTGCCAACAAGGGGAAACAGGATGATCAACCTGAGGAATACGGCAAGCCAGAGAACTCCGCTGGCAGCGTTTGTAATGAGAAGGTACCACTGAGTGTTGTTGTATTTGGGGTCTCGGGAGACGTGCTGTGGCATTTCTGATACTTATGAGCTAGTCTGATGGTAAATATGGCTACTTTGACAGAAAGAAAGCTACTGCGTACCACTGAAAAGCTCAGAAGCATCAAACAGACATGAAGAATGTCCTTTTGAAACGTTAGATCAGAGAGGCCTTCTGGACGCGATGCTCCGCCAAATTCGCTGTCTTCTCCAGAATTTGCTGAAGAGTTTGAACCAAAACCGGGGGTTTGAATCTTCGACAAAGATCACAAAGCAGTGAAGCCAAAAATCATTATTGCCACTGATCCATCCATAGCATATCAATGAAGATTAGTAGCTTGCTCTTTTTTCTAGGGCTACTAATTCCCGCCCTGGCCGCTTGGTCACACGAAGAGATTGAATTATTTGAGCTACAGCAGCAGATTGTGGACGAGACAAAAGATGCTTCAATCAATTTTTACAAGTACTTCAGCTTGGAAAAGGGTCCTGATTCTACTTTTGATGAAATAAACCAGGCATACAAGACTCTTAGTAGGAAAAATCACCCCGATAAAATCAAAAGGAAGAAGAGCACTAGTGCCCAGAAACGCAAGAAGCTGCACCGCAAGGCAGAGGAGAAGTTTCAAAGAATCAGTGTAATTGGTGAAATCTTGAGAGGTGAAAGAAAAGAACGTTATGATTACTTTTTGAAGAACGAGTTCCCTAAGTGGAAGGGCACTGGCTACTTTTACTCCAAGTATAGACCAAGTTTTGTGGTGACTGTGGTGGTTATATTCTTGATAATAAGTATTATTCACTACGTTGCAATCAAATTGAACACCAGACAGCAACGTAAGAGAATCGAGTCACTTATACAATCTTTAAGACGTCAGGCGTGGGGTCCATCATCATTACCACCAACTGATTTTCAAGACCGTAAGGTTTACCATCAACAATCGAATAAAATCTTTTTAGTGAAATTTGATGGTACAGTTCAACTCTTGGACAAAGAGTTAGTAGAGGGTGAAGACTATGATATCGATGATCAAGGAAGAATGACCCTTTATGAAAGAAGAGCTGCAAACAGAAGACAAAGGCGTGAAAACGGTGCTTCTAACAGTGGTCCAGACGTTTATTTGGACGTTACCACTGATGATATCGTTGATGTGACTTTCAAAGACAGTCTTGTATTTAGATTACCTGCTTGGATATGGAATTCGTCAATTGGAAAGTTGTTTCCAGCAAAAGAGAGTGAGACAACCGAAAACGAGGATGATGATAAAGAAGATACCATTGCATCAAAGGAACCTGAAAAAGAAGTTGAAACTGAAACAGCTAGACAGGCTGCCTCCACCGCAAGTGGTGCTAACATCCGTACTTTGCCAAATGGTAAGAAGATTTATGGAAGAAAGAAGAAATAGATACTTTTAGTTTCACTACTTCTTTTTTTCCAAAAAAATATGACATAAATAATTTAATAAATAGAATCGTCATATAAACGAATTATAAATTACATAAGGTAAATAAATAATATGTTTTTTTGTTCTTTTTCTCGTCAAACAATCATTAAAAATATACATATATGACAGCTAAGCAGACAGACAAACTAGAAACTTCTTGATTCTATTTCTTTCTTCCTCTATCATCAGCATTTTGTGTTTCTTCGTTACCGTTTGTTAATCCAGAGTACGCCTCTCCCATAGGGCGCAATGAACCCCCATCAACATCATCTAAATTACCCAGGGGTTCTGTTTCCGTAAACTGAGAGATTGGAGAAACCAAACCTTCCTCAGAAACTGGTTCTTCTCCCTCTAAAATTTCCAAATCACCAATATCATCATCCACAATGTTTATACCATTATCATCTTCATCCAAATTCTCTCCAACACCAGCATTAGCAAAGTCTGGAGAGTTGCCATCATCTAATAGTATGACACCTTCAGGTATTTGATGGTTAGACTTCAAGTGTTCAATCTCTTCCTCTAAGCCAACTTCATCTTCATATTCATTGTGACTACCTAAAACTTTATTGTACATTGAATTTATCTCTTTCAATTGAGTATCAACAAATTCATTCCATTCAGCAAATCTCGAATTAACATCATATAGTTCCTTGAACAAAGTTGTATATATGAATAACGAGCTTTTCAAATAATATGGATTAGCATAATCATTTTCTTCTTCCAAGATTTCATTTGTCTGATCATCTCTGGTGATACCAAAGTTTTCAACGTATTTCTGGAACTTGTTAATATCTTCAGCAATCAAAGTTAAATGTCCCATGTACCCCAATTTGAAATTTGTCTTTATCTCAAAATTCAAAGATGACTCAAAGCAAAACAGCACATAACCCGGCAAATTGAAAAATCCAGAATAATCACTATCTTTAAAACTGGCTATGGGGTTTTCATAGTCATTGAATTTACCAAAAAGTGACCATATAAGAGATTTGTTCAAACTCAAATTATCATCATATATGCCTGGCAGACCTTCAATTTGTTGGTCTTCATCCCAGTTAACAAATCTACCACTGAATATTTGTTGAACAAGATCAAACAGAACATTGTGCATAAAATTATTCCATGGGAACTTATGAAGTTTCAAGATTACCAATAAAACAGCTCTTGTCTCTAGTAACTGCAACTTGAAAAAGTTACCAACAGAAAAATTGAATGGTATTTCAATATATTCCTCTCTAACCTTGTCATAATTCGATGTAGTCTTGGGAGGATGACTTTCGTCTTTGGAAATAGATAGGGCGTTAATCTCATCCACAAGTTCCGTGGGAGAAGACACGTCGGTAGTGTTTTCTAATATATATGTATTCAGTGCATCTTGAACTAAATTTTCCACTTTTCTAGAGTCTCTCCAAAGCTCACGTTTGTAAATTGCATAATCCAATTTACTTGACTTATTCATAAGCATCATATTTGAGCAATGTAGCAATTCAGCAATTAGTTCCATGATTTTGAATCTTTCATGACCTAAAGGCTCGATTGGTTGACCAAGAGCACTCAAAATTTGAGGAATCTTGAAGTTTCCTGCAGCTTCATCATCATCGTCATCTTCATGATTGTCAAAATGTTTCACTTTTTCACCTCTTTTGTATACCTTGTAATACTGGTCTGTAAGATATATTTGAACTAGTTCATTCAAATGAGATGAGAACAGCTTCAGCATTGGTCCAAGATAAAGTGGGTCCCTTGAGCTCGGTAATTCGTTAGTTTCATTCATCATTAGCTTTCTGACACTTTCATTGGAGTCAGAAAGAATAGGTTCTTGACCATTTACATTTGAGATTGGTTCGTGGGAATCTGGTAAGCTGGAAAGAGAACTTATCCAATCAAACCCGTCGTAATCGGAGTTGTTTTTTCTGATGACCTCAATGACCACACTAACAATAGTGATAAGAGCATAATTACCATAATTTATAAGTATATCCAGCATTTCCAAAATGCATTTCTTGGAAACAAGAGTTCTTGTCAAATCGTTTGGTCCAATGTTAATTCTGTTCATTCCCAGTCTTGGATTATCACCTCCCTCACCTTGTTCATTTTGTTTTTCTTGTTGTAAATATTCTTCATCGCCATATCCTATATTAGTACTAATACCAACGATTCCATTAAGCAAGATACACAAATTGTCTTGGATTTCGTGGTCTAAAAAATTCTCTTTGACTAAGAAAATAATCTTCATTATAAAATCTTGATCCATTAACAACTCAATGAAACCATTTGGGCTATATGGTTTGTCAGTAGATATTAATCGCACCAAAAGATCATTAATCGTGGTGAACTTAGATGAGAATTTTAATAACTGGTCTGTAAGTTTGAAGTTTGGCTGCTCGTATCTGAAAAAGTTCATCAATTCATTCATATTAAAAGTTGCAATGTTGTCTATAAGCTTGATAAACTTGTTGAGTTGGCTTATATTATGATTTTGTCTATATTTTTCTATTTCATCATCCACTTGGCTTTCGTTATCTGAAATGCTATTGTTGCTTGTCGACAATTCATCCTGTGTATTGAGTGGTAAAGGTGAGGCATATTCCTCAATATCTCTGTTAAGAAATCCTCTCCAAAGTTTTGTCAATAACTTGAAATCATTTACCTTTCCTTTATGACGGGATTGGCGATGAAGTAAGCTTTCCAATACAAATGAACTTTCCAAGAGAATTAAAATATCTGATGCTGTTTCTGCCCTTGTAAGTGCTCTAGCAACTTTGTTCACCTCATGATTTTCATCGAGCAAGCTATCATTAGTGAAATCAGTTCTTTCTCCCGAGTCTTGCATTTTTTCTCGTAAATTTATGGCATCAGCTCCACTGAAAATGTCATGATCTGTGCCGAGACTTTCAAATCCTTTATAGCATAAATCCAAAGAAGCAAGAATGTATTCCACTAGTTTGGATACCACACTTTCGGCAGAAATATAACTTATAAGCTTTGCATTTCTATTCAAATTCAACTCATCGATCAGGTTAGGTTGATCTAGTAAACTGTTGAACAGGGTGACATTCAGATATCCTTCGTCGTCAATAATGCTTGCTTTCTTTTTCGACTTTGGTTTACCTTTATGACCGGATCTATTCTCATTGTGATAATTATCGTCATCGTCATCGTCGTCATCATCATCGTCATCAGAATCATCATCATCATCGTCATCATCGTCATCAGAATCATCATCATCGTCATTGTCATTGTCATCATCATCATCATCATCATCATCATCGTCATCATCGTCATCGTCATCATCGTCATCATCATCTTCATACAAACCAACAACTGAACCACCTTTAAAACTGCTGCCTCCAAAGTTTTTACTGGTCATGCTCCCTTCCCCTACATCCAGGAATTTTGATTTTCTCATATGATCATCGCCTTCTTGAATTGACTGCAATAAACGAGCAGCCGTCGATCCTGATGAACCGACTGGGATTCTCTCAGCTGCAGTTGTATCAGATGAGGATAACAGAGCTTCAGATTTACCTTTTTCGTTGGCTGTATTATCTGGAGTAGAATTCAGTTCATTTGAGCGAGTTAAATGATGTTGTTGATTATCCAACTCTATCTCCACTAAGAGCCTGTTTATTATTGCATTTGAAAAAGGGGAGTGAAAAAAGGGCCAAATACCCGACATTTTTCACCTTAACTGTATATATCTGAACTGTATTCAAAGGGATTGATGGAATATTATTATTGAAAATGTTACGTTGATTATGAAGATTCTTATCGATGGTGAGATTTTTGAGAATTAAATGGGATATTGGTTCCGATTATAACTTCTTGCGGATTGTTGCTCACTGGAGTTACAATTAGTACAGCAATAAGAGGCTTTCAATGAGAGGCCAATGAGAGTGTTTCTGATGGGAAATATACAGTCAATATGTGATTTGAGTGTGGAATTGAGAGTCCAGGCGATCTCCGACATGTTAAAAGTACTATATATTTTGCTTACAATTATCACCGCTCAGCTGCTTTTTCCACACTCGCTATTGCTGTTTAAGCTGGGTATTACTATCATAAGGCTAAATTGAAATAAAATAATTAAAAATAAAAGAAGTGCAGGTGCACGGGTGTAAACACGTGACTATTAATTGTTTTAGTGTTTTTTAAAAGCCCTCCAAGTTCTTCAACAAACAGGGCGTGTGGCGTAGTTGGTAGCGCGTTCGCTTAGCATGCGAAAGGTCTTGGGTTCGACTCCCAACTCGTCCATTTATTTTTTACATCTAATCTATTTATTAGATAACAAAAAGCAAGAAGGTGACTTTAATCAGTTACTACTATTGACTTATTTACTTACCAAACTTTTTATCTTTATTCTTTATTTTTATTTTTATTTTTATTTTTTATATACCAATATAGAAGTTTATATATATATAAAAACGTTATTTGAGTACCAAATAATTTACAAAACCAAAAAAAAAAGAAAGACACACAACACATAAAACACACTAAAAACCACAAGTAAGGGTATTTAAAATCAGCGTAAAGAAAATAAAAGCCCCAATTATTTAAACATCAAAGACTTCAATGGTAACGGACGAGGAATCAGTAGCGGTTAAAACACAGTACGCAGCGTCTAATGAAGTACCGACGTCGCTTCCACCACTGATTTCATTGATTCCATATTTACTTGGATCAATAGTACAAGGGTCACCGTTACACTTGGAATCATCGTTACAGTACATCTTGACACCAAAAGTAGGCTTTGTATCTTTGAATGGGGAGTCAGAAGCTAAGTAAATAGGATTCCATGCAATCTTGACAAAAGTGTTTTCACTGTCATCCATATTGGCACCTGCGACATATGGAGCCCAGTTACCGTATGGGTTGGCAGTAGAACCCCAAGCACAACCTTCATCGGTAGACACACCTGGAGCATTGATATAGTAGTGAGCAGCGGTTTCAGCCCAATAGTCAACACCTGGAACAGCTAAGACTTGAGTAGAAGAAGAATCAACATTTGTTGGAATTAACATGTTTTCATTACCAGGTAAGACTGTTTGACAGAAAGCAACATCTTTTGAAGCAGAGTTTTTGACACTAGCTGTCTTCTTTCCCTCATAACAGTAACCCTTAGAGGAATCGCCTTTGGAAAGAGTACCATCACTGTTACAGTACAATCCACCGTTTTGAGATTCTGGATAAGTATAACTGGTAGCTTTAGGATCCCATTGTGCCATCAATTGACCTGGAGGACAGGCATATGGGCACCAAGTACCTGGAGTACAAGATTGATCTGGAGACATTGCCCAGCCCGCGTTTGAGGAATCTGGGGTAATTTCAACTAATCCTAAATCAGTAGGGAAAGAACATGTATTAGCTCTCTTTTGGTGTAAGTGATGTTTGTGGTAGTTGGCAGGAACAGCAGAAACTATGGTTGCAGTGAATAAACTGACTAAGACTTCTTTGGAAAATTGCATAGTGAAACTTTTGAAATATAATGTTTTTTTTTTTTTTTTTTCTAAATGAACGAATAAAAGTTAAGTAGTTAAGAAAAGGTTTTTCAACGGAAAGGAATGACTAGAGTTGAGAAATTGATTTGATAGCTTTGCTATAAAAGAGTGGTAGCTAACTTCTGGTATGAAAAATTAATACTAATTATATACGTCTATGCAATTGAAGTACATGTTGGCTACGATCTAGAGAGTAAAATAAAGGAGTATATATACAATAATTTTTCTACTTTTCTTTTCTTGCCTACGGAGGCAACATGTCCAAAAGAAAATGGTGAAAAAATAAGCAATAATTATATAATCCGGGATTCAAGGAAGTCTAGACATCTTTTTGGTGAACTTTTAAGCATGAGGAATGAGTCGTAGAGGGAAAATGAGCCACGAAAAAAGAAAAAAGTGAAAAATTCAAATGTTTCATTTCTTTTGTACGGACAACCGATCTAAAAATTTCCAACCTTGTGCACTTTAATCCTTATACAGTAACGTAACTTACTATTCAATCAGTACAGTACGCCGTGTTATGCGAGCACTGTAACCAAACTAGGAAGCCTGTTAAGAAATCTGTCGTCTCACTCAAACTTTAAACGATTCAGAACTGCTTCATACTCAAGCAGCTTGACTTCTCGAAGTATGCCACTGTGTACAACTTCACAACCAGACAAGCAGATTGGCTTGATCAATTACAAGGGCAAAGTTTCTCTGTAATTTGCAAGAACCACCAATTCACTTCAAATTTCTTGATATTTATTGCCTAGTTAGTGTCTTTTCTTTATATACTAGTCAGTTATTGACCTCAGTCTCTTGATCTGTAGTATACCAAACAAAAAATTTGAAATACGCTGGATGCGAATTTCGTAAAGTCACATTTCTAGATAAATTGGTAGTGAGACTACTCGACGGCTAAATAAGGCTAATACCTGTATTTACTGGATATGATCTCAACCTAGTTTTCCAAAATAGGTAAAAATATTGGAGATTAACTATTTTAATTATTTAGCTAATTAATTGGAAAATTAATAAGAGAAAAAGGAAGGAAAATTATTGAGCACGTTAACTAAAAACGAAATGACTATGTGAACAAGCATTAAATTGATTAAAAAGCAACAAATATGAAAAAAAGTTTGTATGTTTCAAGAGTTCATTGTAGATACTCAGTACTACTTGAACTGGGATTTTTTAGTGGCTGTTATCTGGCAATCCCGGGTTTCTTAGTTGATCTCCTACGACATTTTGCGAATTCGAACCTTGTGCCACATTTGGATTATTTGAGTTGCCAGCACCGTAATTATTGTAAAATGAAGGATTGGGGACATTCATGTTTATGTTCATATTCATGTCAACATTTGTCCGATTAGGTACTGAATCCGTATTAGCACCTGAGGGTATATTCTGATTCATTTGATTCATCTGATTCACGTGATTCATTTGATCATTGCCATTGGGATAATAATAAGGGTGGCTATTCCTCTCTGTTGAACCGAATTGTGCATTTGAAGGTGGATTATTTGATGCAAATGCATAAGGAATAGATGAATGTTGAGTATTTGAAGAAGACACAGAATTGAAAGGTGGACGAGCAGAAGGAGAAATAGTTGACATTTGGTATGCAGGGATAGGAGATGGGGTATCTTGCGGCTGCATGTAGGAATTGGGCTGTATGTGAGTAGGTTGCATTTGATTAGGTTGATTTTGGAAATACATTGGATGAGGTGGAGGATATCTTAAAGACTGATTGGAAGATTGATTAGTTGGGGGAACAAATTGATGATTTATTGGAACATTAGCAAACTCTTTATTTTGATTATTTGATAATATATGACTATTGTTCATATCTCTATTTGGAATCAGATTCGTATTATACATTTGCATAAAATGATTTGAATCCAAATATTGAATGTAATCCCATAGTTGGCCATTGTTATCATTAACAACAATATTATTATCATTACTATTATCATTAGCCACTGATGATGGAACTTGAGCAGGTTGATTCTCTTGAGGACGGGAATTTGTTTGGAGGTAAAGACGGCGTGGAGATGGTGGATCTGTACTCATTGTTTCAGGTCTTGACATTTTGTAGTTTGGTAATATATCAGACTTATCAAACAAAATTGGGAATACTTTATTAGGATTGGAATCCCTTAAGATATCTTCCTTTTCCAAGTCATCAAAATCTATTGATTCCAAGAGACCACTACCACTACTACTTGTAATACTATTCGAATCTGCAAAAGTATCATCAATAGCCACCGTATCTGGATTATTATTGAAGTGATAAAGGTAAGAAGAGAAGTTTTTGTTAAAATTTTTTGATTCTTGATTCAAATTTAATTTTCTTTGTTTTGACTTGTCATCGCTATCTGGTTTATAAGTATGAGCAATTATGTTCTCAAATAAATCCATACTCGTTGTAGAATTTGAATTTGTTCCTGAGGATAAAGAAATTGTATTTGAAGCAGCCTTCAAATTGATTATAATCTCTTCTTCAGAATAATCATCGTCTTCTTCCATGTTTGATTGTTTTAGATCTTGTAAATCAGAATCATCTCTGTTCATCAAAACATCCCATAAGCCAAATCTCGTATAATCATTTAAAACAATCAACAATTCTCTAAAGTATTCCATACTTTCTGGATACACTTTTGACTCAAGAAACAAATTCACAATTAGATTCAACTTAAACACTGCATCTTTTGCAACTTGATTCCCCAAATAACCCATTGATTTCAATAGATCAAAGCTCATTTTCAAATACTTACAATGATTGGATTGATTAACTTCTGAAATTGTTGAATCCAGCTTAGATATCGAGTCATACCAATTTAGGTTATTGCCATCTGGGAACGTAATCAATAAAATCAAAGTAGAATTAAAGCAGAAATGAGTATGCCAATAATCAAATGAGTTGAGCAATTTCATATTGATCAATTCCAAGATAATATGAAGGTTTTCAAATGAGGAATTAATGCATTTAGTCAAGATGGTTAATAGTTCTGATTTTAAAAACTCTGAAACGTTCACAATCAACTTCTTAAAGATAATCAATATAACTGGTCTACAGGTGGTTATAACCAATTGATGATATTTCATAAAGACATGTAACAGGGATTTACTTGAACTTGATAACTTGTTTGCTTTAAATTCATTCAACATGATTTCAAAATCTTGCTTTAGATAATTTTCAAAATGGTATTCCAGCATTTGGATCATATGAATAACATTATTGATTATTGATTCCAAGAAACTTTTGTTTAAAATATTATTATCATCCATTATATTTTCAGATTTTTCACCCACATAATAAATTGAATTTATAATCTTGTCAGTGAATTTCAACAAAAGAACTTGAGCAGCCAGTACTTTGGATCCAGACCAATATATATGATCCGATTCATCTAATAGGTCTATATTAGTTTGATTAAAATTCACGTGCATTGGAAGTTTAACTCTTGAAGTTGCAAATGAATCCAGTACAAATACTGTCCACCATATTCTTTTCCTCTTGGAAGATTCTAATAAGTTATTATTCTTGGTATTCAAATGTAAATTGAGACTTAAAGACCATCTTGTAGCTATACCAAATAACATATATGAGTTTGTGATTCTATTCAGAGATTGGTTATAATAACCCATCAGCAGGACAGTTTGAATTTCACTTAATTTTGGTTCTTCTAAATTCATTTGGAATAAATCTATTGATATTTTGTAATATTTTAATCCTGGTTGAAAGCAGCCATATTTCAATTGGAAATCATTGGGAGATAAATGATTAGATACTTTTGAATAATGTAATAATTCACCAACTGCTAAAGTTATAAAGAATTTAGCCAAAAATTGAGAGTTTTCACATTTCAAGTTATTATAGACGTAATCTATTTTATTCAAAAAGACTTTTTGATCAAATAAGTAATGAGAATCTTGGAAATGATCCATTGTTAATTTGACAAATTTAAGAGACTTCCTTTTGTTTGGTAATTTAATAACTGTAGATGCATGAGAAGATAAAAGTGTAGAGTCTTTAATGTGCCAATTTTCCACGTTAGTATCTGGGGTAGAATTGCATTTTGATTTATTGAGGTTGTTGTGATTATTTTTTATGCTTGGATCAGTGTCCAAATTAGTGTCTGTATTAGACACTATATTATTGTAGTTAATCTCATTAGTAGTTGAAGTATCATCACCAAATGAAGAGTTTATAGCGTTATCTAGTACTTTAATTTGAGATTGTTTATCATTAAAAGTTGGATTATTCAGTGAATTTGATATTGTGGAGGTGATATTAGTCATTTTGTTTGAATCTTTAGACAACAAGATTGACTCTAATTGTTTTATTCTATTTGTCAATTTATTCAATTGAGATTGTAAAACAATTATTTTACGATCTTTAAAAGAATATTCACATTGTTTATTTGCTGTTTTACAATTTTGACAGTAAGGTTTTTCACTTGAACATTTTATCTTCAAGGCTCTGCATCTTAGACAAGCATAATGAGTTCTTCCAAAGACTGATATTGGTGTAATTGAAAGCGAAGCATCTTGGTCAGATAAGGCTTGGGGTTGTTTGTCAGTTTCTTGATCAGGGGGAGGTTGTGGAAGGTTGTTTTTGCTATTGTTATTTTTTGGCATTGTGGGAGGACTTGACCGTAAGACATCTATGGTACGACAGGGGACAATACAGTCAGTTGTTAAACTAAATAGATAAAGAGATTGGCCTATGTATACCTTTTAAGGGAAGCAATGGCAGAGTCTTGGAAAATTTCACTGTACTCTATTGTTGCGAAATGCGGGGAAGCCTTGCAGGACAGGGGGCGCCACGGGGAGAGAGCAATATGATGGGAAGGAAGAGCAGTATGATGGCAATAACTAGAGGCGGGTGGATGGAATGGAGGTAGATATATGTGTATCAGTGTAAAGATGATTGGGGACTTGTTAATGGATGGAGGAGCTATTAGTGATTATAGAGAATCCTTTAGGAGTACTAATATTTATCTATATATCTCTTTTTTCATTCTATTATTCATTTATCCTTGATTTAGTCTCTGTGATTTAGTCACTTTCTCTTTGAAGATATACAAAATAAAATAAATGTTATATTTTAGTTTATAGCCTATAGTTGCTCATATGATGATTAATTGGGACTTTTAACAAACTCTAAAAACTCTATCCAACTAATAACTTAATATAATAAATGATTATTATACTTATAGGACTTAATCTAGTATCACTTCATTTGGCAAACTACATATTTTCCACCTTGCCCCAGCTGGAAGTGATCATCCTCTCCACAAACTCAATTGATCAGCTTTTGGCCAATGAATTAATAGTCACACATACAAATGGTTCCATTTTTAACGTGACAGATTATTTGTCACAGGTTTACCAGCATGCAAAGTCTACCCTTTTTTTTAAACATCTCATATTTCATGATAAATTACAGCTATTGAATTATTTATTCAATTACTTTTCTGCCGGGAAGCAACTGAAAATTATCAATACTTGGCAGGATTTAGCTTCTGATGAAATCATTATTATGAACAGCAGTAATATTAGTGACATTAATAATCATAAATCTATATATGACACTTCTATAAACAACTTTATAAACACTATTAGGTGCCAGTTCTTGATCATTCAATCATTAAATGTACCTCAACAGATCGAATCACACAAATCAGATCTAAACCAATTAACCACTCTAATACCAATAAACTCTTCCAATTTCCTTATATGTGGACCTTTACAATTAAATGATACATATCAATTACCTAGAAATTCAGACTCAATTAATCTAATGACTAGATCAAGAAACTTATTTCCACAATATTTCCAAAATTATCAATTATTACAAGAAAAGGTCATTTTTAAACATTATTACCAACATAATTCTATAAATTACTCAGATTATCATAACAATAACTCTCATGATATCATCAATCATCCAAATCACCCTTTAAATCCATTTAATAAATTCTCAATTGGTAATATCTCATTCAGTTATATCAATCATTTCAAGATACTCAATTTATATGGATTTGGATTCAACGATTATAACTTATTACCTGATATATTATACTACTTCAATTTATTATGTAGTAATAAAAATGCAAATCAACCAAAATTATAAACAAAATCTGTCATATTTATTCACTGGTTTGAAATCTAATTATTCTTTCAATCTCAATCGGCTTATCTGGAAAAAGTATATCGCCGGTTAAATGCCGGAAATTTACTTATTTCGCTGTTTTGAGCTTAGCCCAAACGGAGATTATTTATTTCAACATTTCATATCAATGCACCTGGTTTACTTTGATTGTCTACCACTTATTTCTTCATCCACTTAATTGATTCACTGTTATCACTTCTTATCATAGGCTGGGGAGGCCTATACATATCCTGTTCACTCATTTTAACGTTTGCTTTTTTTTTCTTTTTTTTTTTTTCCCTTCAATCATGCCACCAACTCATACTACATCAGAATCCGATCCCCTTATTAGCCCCACCCCTGATCTAGAGTCAAATGCTCTCATTGAACTAATTGACGATTCAACTTTGATCCCACAATTATACACTATAGAAAACATTCCTCAAGATCTACAGGATGACTTGGACAAATCTCCACAAACTTTCACAAGATCTTTGATCCCATTGGATAACTCCTTGCCTCATACAAGAAACTTGGGTCTCTACTCTACAATCATATTATTTATTGGTCGTATGCTGGGTTCAGGAATCATGGCTACACCAGGTCTTATATTTAAAGATTGTCAGGGTTCAGTCCCGTTGTTTTTCATAACTTGGTTTATCGGTGGAATGATAGCATATAGTGGTTTGACTGTTTATCTCGAATATGGGTCCTTACTACCAGTTAATGGTGCAACTAAAGTTTTCTTGGAATTTTTATTCCCCAACCCAAAATTCTTTACTTCAGTCGTGTTTGGATTGTTTACAGTTTTTTTTAATTTGAGTTCTTCTAATGCTTTGGTATTTGGTGAATATATCAGATTTGCATTTGGTTATACAAAGGATGAATCACAAACCAAGAACTTGGCAATTGCCCTAATAATCTTTTGTGTTATATTACATTCTTCATCTAGGAAATTTGGTTTGTTTTTCCAGAATATAATTGGTGGTATCAAATTATTTTTACTCCTAATAATGGTGATCTCATGTATTTACGTTATAATCATCCCACATTCCATTACACATTTACCTAACCACATCACAAGAGAGTCTTGGAAATTCCCCGTATGGGATAACTTCTCAGGTTCTTTATATTCCAAAGCTGTATTGAAAGCAATTTATTCATTTGGAGGTTGGACTACTGCTCATACAGTACAAAATGAAATCAGAAATCCTATCAAAACTTTATCAATTGCAGGTCCTTTGTCAATCATATTAATCTTCATCTTATACATCACAATGAATATCTGTTACTTAATAATTATACCACATGACGAAATCATCGAATCAGGTCAATTGATTGGTGCTTTATTGTTTCAAAAATTATTTGGAAATCAACTAGGTGAATTCCTGTTATCCTTGATAATAGCCATTTCTGCAGCAGGTAACGTCTGTATTGTAGTATTTGCAGACTCAAGATTGATTCAAGAAGTCGCCAAGGAAGGGATCTTACCATTCAATCTTTCTGAAATACTCTCTTCTAATTGGCCATTCCACAACACCCCGTTCTTTGCATTATCATGGCACGGATTGATCTCCATATTAGCCATCTTGATCCCTCAAAAGCAAGTATATAACTACATCATCTCGATTCAAATCTACCCCAACCAACTATTCCATGCTATCTTGTGTCTTGGTCTACTGTATAAACTACATCCAAGATTCCCCAACATTGTCGCTCCTATTAAGTCAAACGTTATACTGGTTTATATCTGTCTTATAGGTTCTCTGTCCGTGATCATTGCGCCCTTCATTCAAAGTGGTGGTGGTGCAAATAAAGATTTTGGATTCGCTTTAGTTGGATTAACTATCCTACTGATAAGTTCATTCATATGGTTTATCGAATTCGTCGCGTTACCTAAATGGAGAAACTATACTTTCTCGATTAAATTACGTAAAGATGAAGATGGTGTAATCCGTAAAAAATTAATTTATTCTCCAAAATAGTTTACACTATCATTTATACAAAGTTTTATAAATAAATATAAATAGATAAATAAAAACTTAGTTGATCATTTTTTTTCTTCATTTCTTTCATTATCATATCATGTAGCGGTAACTACAGAAGTACCATCTTGGAACCTAACTTTAAACAATCTGTTAGCATTGGTAAACATACCTTCTTTCAAAGACACAACAATAAACTGAGACCCTTTGAATCTAGTCTTGATCAAATGACCTATATTTTGAGTATGTGATAAATCCAAAGCCGCGTCAACTTCATCCAGGATATACATTGGAGCAGGCTTGAACTGTAACAAGGACAATATCAAAGATAATGCCACCAAAGACCGTTGACCGCCTGATAATTCAACTAATGACTCTTTCCAAACATTACCCAATTTAACTCTAACTTCTAAACCTTTAGTAACATCGTTTCCATCACTGCAAACTAGTTTGGCATATGAGGTAGGTAATAAATCACCAAATATAGCACCAAAGTCGTCACTGACTAATTTATACGTCTTTTCCAACTCTGTTCTTTTATAATCATCTAATTTAGCCACCGTCTCTTCAATCTTCTCTTTATCCTTGATGATAGTCTTGATCTTTTGCTTCAGGGCAGTCTCATGCCTTTCGTGCTGTTCTATTGCACTCATAATATTTGGATTTACTTTACGTTTCATGGTTTGAGACATTGATTTCAATTGATCAATTCTACCATGCGATTGTTCAAGATTGATATTAGGGTATTGTTCAACTATGTTCTCCACAATCTTTGCATCAGTGACCCATTCATGTTCTTCTATAATTTCTTGTAATCTATTTTGATAACCTGACAAGTTTCTCGATAGTTGTTGATAATTGTTTTCAATCTTAGTGAATTCAGTATTACAATCATTCAAAGTGGTTTTCTTGAAATTCAAAATTTTGGTCATTTCATTGATCTCTTCATTGATACTCAAAAGAATCTCCTTTTCTCTTTCAATCTCAACTTTAGTACTATTAGACTCAAATGTATAATTGACAATCATCGACTCCATTTCCTTAAGTTCTGATTTTATAGCTTCGATGTTCGATTCAATTTCAACTTTACTTTCTTGATTAGCAACTAAATCAGTTTGATTTTGTTCGTTTTCAATTCTGAAATTTTCAAATTCTCTTTCCTTCAATTCAACATCTTTATTCAAGACTTTAACTTGTTTTTGGAGCTTACCAATTTCCTCCTTCAACTCTTTCAACTTGCTTCCCTTATCTTTATTGAATTCATTCATATCGTTTTCAATCTTTGAAATTTCTTCTTGAGACTTTGCGGAGGATTGGATTAGTTCATTGATATTATTTTCAAGAGTTTGCACTTCTTCAATATTAGCTATATGTTTTTGTTTCAAAACGTTAACTGGGTTCTTGCTCAAGTTGTTAGTTTGGATTTCAATCTGATGTCTTTCAACTGATAATTCATGTTGAATACTTTGTGTTCTCTCACTCAATTTACTCAATTCGTTTAATTCAGAAGAAATCTCGGTAAGTTGGAACCTAACTCTTTCCACTTCGTTTTTCAAGTTCTTGTAAATCCTGAAGTTATCCAATAAAGCACTCGACATGTTTCTTTTACTACCACCAGACATTCTACCTCTAGGATCATATGTATCACCTTCTAGAGTGATTGATGTGGCATTAACTTGAGGATTGAAAGTTACTTTTTCAGCAGTTTGAGGGTCCTCACAGATTAGCCTACCTCCAAATGTGTATTCCAAAGCCTTAGCATGTTCTTGATTATAATCAATCAAGTTCAATGCAAGTTCTACTTTGTTCGGAGCAATACTCTTGGCATTATTTACAACTTTAGGATTGATAACAAAGGGATTGATCTTATTTAAAGGAATAAAAGTAAATCTCTTTCTTAATTTTCCTCTTTCCAAAATTTGGGAAGCTGTAGTCTCTGTATCTACAACCACATTAAAAACTCTTCCTTCAGCACAAGCTTCTATAGCCACAGCAGATTTATTATTGGAATCAGGAAGATCAAACAGTTCCCCAATGAATCCCTTGACGGAATTATGGTTGAAGTTCTGACTGGGGGTCTCATAATAGAACTCAAATTCTGGATGCTTTCTTCTAAAATTGATCAAGTTATTATTTAATTTTGTAAGTTCTTGATTTAGACTTCTATCCTTCTCTCTTAATTCGTTGAAGCGTTTTTGATTGAAACCTATTTTCTCCAATTTCTTTTCCAAAACATCACATTGTATAGTATGCCTTTCAATTATTTTATTGATGCCATTTAACTCTTTTTCTCCACTTTGAATTCTAGAAGAGTTATTATCGATTTCCTTTTGTAAGTTTTTGATTCTTAACTTGTCCTTTTCAATCTTGATATTGACATCATTCAATTTTTTTCTTGCCGCTTGTAAATGTGACATATATCCTCCATCTGTTGAACCTTTAGAGGAAATACCAGTTGAAAGAGTAGATAACAATTCTTCCTTTTTATCTAAATCATTTTTATGCTCAGATAAAATGGATTTGGAGTTGTTATATAGAATTTCAATTTCTTTGAATCTTTCATCACTGCTGCGTATTAACTCAGTTAGATTTGAGATATTCTTTTCAGTTTCACCCAAGTTCTTGATTTCGTCATTCAAATTTGATGTTTTAATATCTTTTGCTGTAGTTAATCTTGTAATTTCATTCGTTAAATCATTATCCTTTTTCTCCAAATCCTTTAATTTATTACCCTTTTCTAACTGTTGTTGTTTTTCAAGTTTCATTCTCTCAAGATCTTGTTCTAAATTGGTAATTTCACTGGTCAAATTTTCGATTGTCTGTTTAGATTGAGTATACAGTGTTTCAGCTTCTTGCTTTTTAGTATGGAAATTTTGAACAGTTAAATTAATTTTTTCATACTCGTGAGCAGTGACTACTTGAACTAAAGTTTCCAATTCCTTCTG
The DNA here is from genome assembly GCA_030571015.1 of Ogataea sp. yHMJ1. Taxonomy (NCBI): domain Eukaryota; kingdom Fungi; phylum Ascomycota; class Pichiomycetes; order Pichiales; family Pichiaceae; genus Ogataea; species Ogataea sp. yHMJ1. The sequence goes on from JAJLXB010000014.1 coordinate 64,082, forward strand.
AGTATCCTGATATTCAAGGAAGATTCTCTTTTGGTTTCTTAATTGCTCTAACTTTGGTTCGACTTCTTCTTGTAACAAAGCCTTGGTACTTTCTAACTTCAAATTTTTCTTAGTCATTGTCTTTTCAGCTTTTGACCTCTGGCCTTCATACATCTTAGTTCCAGCTGCTTCTTCAATTAAAGATAAGATTTCTGTTGGCTTCATATTGAGTAATTTAGTGATTTTACCTTGCATAATCAAAAAAGTTGGATTATTAATATTCAATTGAACAGATTGGAATAAGTTCAAGACTTGATTTTGTTGAGCTCTATGACCATTGATTAAGAATTTCGAGGCATTAGCACCTAAGACGACTTGTCTAGTAATACTGACTTTTGGTGAATTTTCAAGACCTATGGGAGATTTAGATTTTTCAGTATTATCAAACACAATAGTCACACTTGCTTTTGTAACACCTGCTTGACCTCTTTTATAAATCAAATCTTGTAAATTTGTTGCTCTAACTGTAGCATTAGCCTGGATACCAAGCACAAAACATATTGCATCCAAGATGTTTGACTTTCCGGAACCATTAAGACCTGTAATGGCGTTGAATTGGGGATCCCAATTTGAAATAACGGTTCTCGTGGCGTAAGATTTGAAACCATCTATGATGAGCTCCTCTACCAGCATCTTGTGACTTCAAAAATGGAAAAGTGAGTTATCTACTCTTACAAGAGATAAAGTCTTTGAGTACTGAGTAGCAAGTATCAAAGATGAATCATCACTAAAAAGATCAAAATAAAGGTAAACATCAGAACCGTGTTGCGTCGATAGTCGCAAAACAACTGGAAGACTATCGACGCGTTGTAATCTATTATTTAAATTTAATCACTTCGGCTCTTTAGGAGATTTCGGTTGGCGGCGTTTTCGAGAGTAAGCCGTTCTGAAGCTTTGCATAGTGGATCCAACCTTGTTAGAATTACTCCATGAATAACATTAGGATTGTTTCAAGAATTTTCACTACACTCTTTCCTGCTAGGGTTATGTCTTTTGAATGTTTCACAGCCAAGGGCTTTTATAGAATTGACTCGACTTGACAGGACAGAACTTGCTTGCACCGGTACTTCAAATTTTATTTCTATTTTTACTTATTTCACTTCCCTTAGTTCACAAGAAATTTATTTTGATTCAGCCCCCAGCTTTTATATAATCTAATCTATTTCACCAATTTGTCACAAAGTTACATCATCATGACTGACTCTGCAAGAATTGTGAAAATAGATAACTATACAAAGTCAAACTTTGTGGGTTTCATGTTAACATGTTTCTCCGCTATTACGATGGCTGTTTTCATTGCAGTCTCTCAAACATATTTTATCACCGATGCTCTGGGGATAGGTAAAAATGTTGGTAATTACATTGGTACTTTGGGTTTTTGCGATGAATTGTTATCATTAGTGACTGTCCCATTTGTCGGTGGACTATCCGATAGAATTGGTACCAGACCTATTGTCTGCTTTGGTTTTGTAACTATGGGTCTTTCATTATTTGGTTTTGCTTACTTTGTGAAATCCACAGTTTATCCATGGATGTTATTTTGGAGACTACTATTTGCTCTTGGTTTAACAAGTTCAGTGGGTGTTTTAACCGTCATGCTCTTGGAATTGAACAACTCTAACTTTGTCATTTCTGACTTTTTCAGTTTCAAGTCAATCAAACTGAACTCATCAAATACTTCAACTTCTTTATCTGATACATTAGCTCAAGCTTCTGAAAGCTTAACTTTACAGACAGATTTAGAAGCTTCCACCAATGGAGAATCTGAATTAGAAAATGAGGATGAAAGTGATGGTGAAATTGCTACTACTTTACATGGTGTTTCTCAATTAAACAAAAGAAGAAATGATGGTAAGAGAGTTTCAATTGTTGGTATCTTATCAGGTATTGGTGCACTTTTCGCAGTTTTTTCACTTTTAAGACTTCCTGTTTGGTTTGGTCAATCCAATCCAGCTGGTGTTGCATTACGTAAGACTTACTATACCGTTGGTACGATGGCATTTTTAATTGCAATTGTATTATTCTTTACACTTTACAAAGATGAAAACAAAAAAATCTTCAGAGATGATATCGATGATTTATTTGATGAATTAGATATTAGGGACGCCGATGGCGATTTAGATCGTGATGATGGATCAATCATGGAGGAAGATTTAGTGTATGGTAACACTGGCATCTTCAAGAGTCGTAAGTCTTACTTCGAATCATTAAAACATGGTATCCAATTATCAATTCAAAACCCAATGATTTTAGTCGCGTACTTTGGTAATTTTGTTGCAAGATGCGCTACAATTACAACTACAATCTTTATTCCATTTTTTGTTAACAGTTATTTTTACTCATCTGGTAAATGTTCCTCTGAAGTCTTGGATGTAGCTCAATGTCCTGAATCATATATCTTAGCTTCTATTTTAACTGGTTTAGCAAACGTTATGGTTTTATTCTTTGCTCCAATTGTTGGAATCTTTATTGATAGAATGAATAATTATGCCCACGGTTTATTAATTGCCAATGTCATTTCATTTGTTGGTTTCTTTGGTATGTCTATTGTTAAGACACCAGATAGCAGCATTTTAGCTGTTGTTGCCGCTTGCTTAATGGGTGTTGCTCAAATTAGTTTCATCTTGATGTCAATGACTATGTTATCCAACATTACTTCCCAAGAACCTTATTTCCAATACAAAGGTTCTATCACAGGTGTATCTCAGTTTATTGGTGGTACAGGTATCTTATTAATCAGTTTATTTGGTGGATTATTGGCTGATATCTACGCTGGTGCACCTTTCATCATGGTTGCATTAATCAATGGAGCTTTCATTTTCATCATTTTCAGATTAAGAAGAGTCAAGGAAAACAACAACAGAGACTTTAACACTGTCGTAAACAAGTTTAAAGGAACCAGAATTGGGGGATTAATCTTCAGAAATAGTTCTGTTAACACTGATGAGTTTTGAAGAAAACTATCAAGACGAAATTAAACTAATCTAAACAAAACTAAACAAAACATAACACTTGACAAATAATTACGTATCAGAGCTTTTGGACACCACGGTATCTATCAGACTTAATGAAATCTTATATATAATACACGTAACTTTCATACATATTCGTTTTTTGAACGTTTTTCCACCGTTAATACAACAATCACTTGCCGTAACAGCAGACAATCAATAACAGAGACCAAAACGATTGTGCCGCGGAAGAGAAGCCGAGATACTGCAGAACCCCGGACTTCCTCTTTCGGACAGAGCTCCGGCCGGTCTTATGTCTCGGCCAACCTAATTGGGACAGCCTGCATCTGGCTCCACATTTATCATGTGCCAAAACTGCAAAAGACAGACAGTAAGGTGATAGACAAGATATATACTTGGATAACTGTCCATTTATCCTGTACAAGTAGAAGTGAGAGCAGTTATATGACACGTCGAACAGCTGTTCATTTTGAAATAGGTTCCATACTGCTCAAGCTATAGTATTAGAGCCTCACAAATCAAATTTTGAAAAGATAAAACATGATAGATCAACTAGGCATAATCTCTGCTAAAGAGGCCCTTGAACTGATAATATGCATTGTAGTACTCTCAATGGTATTTTTGAAGAATGCCACAAATGCAAAAGCAAAGGATAGTGCTTATAACTCAGCTGATAGCAAACCACAAGAACCACAAGAATATCAATTTTACCCAAGAGAGCTGTCGCAGATACGGGAAGAGGAATACCCTTACTTAAAAAATGAAAATGGAACAAAGAGGCAAATATATTTGGATCACGCAGGCATAACACTGTATAGCAAGTCTCTATTAACTAAGACAAATGATAAAATGCTGAAAAACGTCTTTGGTAACCCTCATTCACAATCTATACCATCAATGAAGTCCACTTCGATAGTAGAGCAAACTAGACTAGAAGTACTAAAATTATTCAAGGCAGACCCTGAATTTTATGATATTGCCTTTACAGCCAACTCTACTGGAGCAGTTAAACTTCTAGCACAAACTCTCAAAGACTGTTTTGAAGATTTCCACTATCTCTACAATCTAAATTCACATACTTCTCTTATTGGAGTAAGAGAGATGATCAAAACATTTGACTCATTTGACTCCCTAGAAGATGGAAAACTCAAATTGGATAGTTTTCAGTTGGCTGATGGCAAGAACACAATACCAATTTTGGTCTCATGGACTGCACAATCTAATTTCAATGGTGAAAGATTCCCCACAAATGAGTGGAACAGAGAATTCAAATCATTTGGCAGCAATAACATTTACACATTACTTGACGCGTCTTCTATGTCCACCACATCTCCTCCTGACCTCTCACAGCATTCCAGTGCTCCAGATTTTATATGTATATCATTTTATAAAATGTTTGGATGCCCTGATATGGGTGGATTAATTTTCAAAAAAGATGTTGCCAAAAACATTTTCCCACACAAGAAATACTTTGGAGGTGGAACTGTAAGTGCATTGTCATCAAATGAAGCATATGTAGAGAGAAAAGCTCATTTAACAACCATAGTGGAAGATGGTACTTTACCAATTCATTCTATCATTCAGCTTGGAACAGCTATTGAAACTTTTCAAAGTATTTATGGAGGATTTACCAATGTATCTAATCATGTCAAATATATTAGACAATATGCATTAGCGAGTTTCAGCCTCCTGAAACATGTATCCACAGAAAAACCAATGGTCAGAATATACTCCAAGAATGATGGAGAACACGGTCCTATAGTAGCCATGGGGTTATTAGATAGAAACGGAAATCCATTGGGATATTATGATTTTGAAAAATACGCATCAATGAAAAACATAGCATTAAGAACAGGAACTGTTTGTAACATAGGTGGCGTGAGTAAATGGCTTGATATCAATACTAATGAAATCAAGGAAAATTTCCAAAAAGGTCATAGTTGTGGTGATGAAATGGATTTGATAGGTGCAAAACCAACTGGAATAATAAGAATTAGTTTTGGAGCTATGACAACCATAGAAGAGATAGACTATCTGGTCAATACAATAGACGAATATATGTCGGAAGAAAACAACCATTTTCATGATGATGCTTTAACTCCTACTTTGTCATTTACTGATACAGTCGATGATCTTCACGTAAGATCGCTGACTATTTATCCCATCAAATCTTGTAAAGGTTTCACAATTCCTCAAGGTTTGAAGTGGAAAGTTACAAAGTACGGGTTAGAATATGATAGAAAATTCTCCTTGATTAATTTGACAAACAATTCACCATTGTCATTGAAAAAATATAGAAAGATGACTTCCATTGTGCCCCTTGTGGATGTCCATAAACAAGTGTTGCATGTACATAACAAACATAATGAATCTGTAACTATTCAATTAAACGACAGAGAGTTACATGAATACAGGGAAGTTGTTACAGAAACTGGCGACAAAACATACTCTTGTATCTATGACGAGAATATCAAAACTTTCTTCACCAATTCTATTGGCGTTCCATGTACTTTAGGAAGACTTATTACAAACAGAATAAATATAGATGAAAATGAAGTTGCAAAAAACTCCATGCAAAACAAATCCGCATTTCTGTTAATAAGTGAAGCAAGTTTAGATTATTTGCATGATGAAACACAGGGGATTTTGTCGGATACAGGATCATCAACTTCAGGATTAACACACTTCACTGAAAGCTCTAATGCGTCTGCTGAGTTGGAAAATAGGTTTAGAGGAAATATAATAATATCTCGAAATGAGTATTTACAACCTTACGACGAGGACAAGTGGGCCAAGTTAAGAATTGGTGACAACTTGATTCTTCAAACAATTGATAAATGCGATAGATGCCAGATGATTACCATTGATGGAGAGACGGGGAAGTCAGATCCATCGATTTATATCAAATTGGCGAAGGAAAGAAAATCTAATGGGAAGGTTTACTTTGGTTCAAATTTGAATGTAGACGAATCTTGCCTTGGAAATATTGATAGTCAAGACTACTTTGTTTCTGTGGGTGACAAAGTAACGATTGAACAGTATTTTCAATGATAAAAAGATATAAAACCCCTGCAAAAAACAATATGTAATACTTATATATAATAAATAATGAATGTACGAATATACTTTGGGATAAAATATTATTGAACTCTAGTAAAGATCTGGATTCATCAATTTGATTCGTTTTCGTAAATTTCTCATTATTATTGGTGAGAAATAGTATTATACATAATTTATACAATATTAAGCTAGGTACTTTTTTCATTCTCAGATTTCAAACTGGAGTGCATGTAATGTAGCACATCTCCAACGGCTCTATAATCACACATCAACTCTGTATTCAGTGGGACAACGGTTCCTGAAGTAGCAATGGATTTTTCTCCGCTAAAAATCTGCGTGGCAATGTTAGGAATAGAAGAATTGTCGTCTGCAGTACAAGAGATTACAAAGATCACGTTTGAAGCTGTGAATACTGAGCCTTTGCATCTCATTTTAACCTGCAAAGTCACCTTACCACGAACAATTTTGGTCATTGCCTTATCAATCGACTTCTTCTTTCTCTTTGCTAAATTTTCATCAATTTTTTCAAATGCACGATAGTAATCAACAGTTAACAGGGTAGTACCATAGTAGTTAACTTCGTATGTTGAAAGAGGCACTGAGTTGATTGATCTTTGAAGGTCATCAAATCCCTTTGATTCAATGAACTTATCGAGGTCTGATTTTCTCTCTTTGAGTATATCATCAACAGCTCTGAAAAATGATAAAGTGAATTTTAAATATCTAATAAAAATCTTGACACCCTTTGGAGACAACATAAATATATCCATGTCGTATATATCACTTTTGATTGCAGTGGCATTGAGCAAACTTCTTAATTCGTCAATGCAATAAATATGTGGGTTGTCTTCAGGTATCTTCAAAGAAATAAACTTGTTCTCCAGTTTAGTTTGTTCGTCGTCTAAAAGAATTAAAGAAATTGTTTCATTTTTTGCCGAGCCGTATTGGAAAGAAATATTATTTAAAGAAACATCTGTGACTTTGATATTTGAGTCATTATTGATCAATTGTAATAAGGTCAATAAACCAGACAGTTTGTTTAGGACAGCTACAAGATCAGATAAGAAGTGAATTGGTTGTTGTAAGAATTTGGCTTTAGTGTTTACCACTGATCTGATTTTGAAAAGAGAAGTATTTGGGTTCATATCAATTGAAGTCGATTTATCAACAAATGAAACGCTTGATTTGAATTCTGTCTTCAATTTCCCAAAAAGTGATAATTCCATTTTGTCACCGGTTGTCTTTACCGATAAGACCAGAGCACTATGACAGTTTGGAATATTGCAAAGACTTTCATTATTTATGACAACCAATGGATCTTTATCAGTATCATCATTCAAAGTAATGTCAAACGTAGACTTCATAAATACTCTGGTTTGTTCCAAAGTACGGTCCAATTGTTTCACCTTGGCGCCTTGATCTTCCAATTCTTGAATAATCATATTTGATAATAGTCTTGAAGTTGCAACTGAAACCAAATCTAGGGATCCTTGATAATCATATTGGTTTTCTTTCCATTTAATTTCTAGAGGTTCAGCCCAAGTAACTGACCATTGACCAGCAGATGATTTTATACGAGAAACCCACCATTGTACATTATACGAGTAACCAGAGACTCCAACTGTTAAGAACCAACCTGAAGGCCAATCACGGCGTCTATAAAATTTAAGGGTTAATAATTGATTTGCCAGAGACTTGTCCTTCAAGGCATCATAGCTAATGTTTAGTTTTGAGATCGAACTTTGGGTAGTTGAATTATTCAGGTCGATTGCGTCTGCGTTGACCCAACCTGTTGCGTATAAGATTGAAGATAATTCAAATAACTGAGTCTCCAACCTTAGACTTAGCAACTTCACAACTGTTTTCTTTGGATCCAAGTTTATCTGTTGACTGATTTGACTCATTAACGGATTCGGATTCTGGAAATAAACATTTCCTGATAACTTGTCTATTCCAAACATAACTGATTTATTGTGAGTGATATTAATAATTAATGATGTGTTTGTATGATTATCTAAATCGGAATTGTTATAAATAGTTGCCAAGTTCTCTGCGTTTTCTATCTTATCAGTCAATTGTTTTTGAGTATCAGAAATGATCAAGTCAATATGTTTTTCAATGACTGATCTTATCAAAGTTTCAATGTCAATTACGCCATTTGAGTCAGTCAATGATAAATCATGATCTGTGTGTAATTTGCCATCTTTAATCCATCTAAAACCTAGATCATCTATTTTTCTGACTTTACCAATTTCAATTGTTGATAATGTAGAGTTTTTCTTTAACCAATAAGTTATAATGACAATACATTTTTCTGCGTTATATGTATGAGCAATATGGCCTTTCCATAAACCCATTCTCAAATCCATTAATTGACGATGTATCAAGTAAAGCTTACACGTGATTGAGTAAGTGTGTAATAAATTATATAATCCAACAAGACCTGACTGTGCAAGTATTGCATTTGAGTTTTGTTCTATTTTAAAAAGTACAGGTAAGGGTAAAGAAGTGATTGAAGGTATTAATTTGTTGTTTTTGGAGGCAAATGATAATTTAAAATCAACCAAGAAAAAATCCTTAGAGCTTGATAAGATCTCTTCATCATCAGTGTTTGACTCATTTGCTATTGAGATTGATGCTTGAAAAGAAGTGCAATTGAAAGTGACTCTTCCGTTGTGAACTTTGTATTTATAAAAAGCTGTTGGTAAATCATCTTGAAGTGCCATCCGGGTTAATAGTTCAATATTTAAATCTTTCAAAGTTTTGAATATGGTCATTGAGGAGATTGGTTTCTCGGGTAATAAATCATGAAGTGGGAGTTGAGGTCTACCCTTGGTTAACACTTCCAAAGCCGTTATTAAATCTGGATTTGGAATTTTTGCTTTCACTAAAGATTCCTTGATGGAACCTAGATGCATTATTGAGTTTGATAGAGATTGGTTTTGTTCTCTAAGCCAGACAAATAAGTCTACTAATCTTTGAATGCTATGTGAGTTTCTGGACCATTTACTGAGAACGTAAAGTCTGACAAAATTCTCTCTAATGTTGACTAACAGTTCCAAAAACTTTTTCTTATTTTGAACATCAGAGTGGCCTGGAGAAGCCAATGTCTTGATAAAATCAGTCAATTGTTTGTACACATAAATTGCTTGTCTTTCTAGTATAAGGTATAGTGGAGTGACATTGGCCTGCACTCTTGGTATTGGGGGAGGCTGTTGTGTCTGTACGTCTGATGCCATTTTATATTATGTTATGTTAATTTATACTGAAGCTTGAAGTATATTAGTTGGATACCAATGGTAATATTAATGCATAAAACAATTAAATTTGAGGAATTGAGTATATATATTTTGTACTATTTTTGGGCCAACAGAGAGTATAGTGAGTATTTGATAATGATATATGGATATTATTTCAATCTGGTAATACAGCAAATGATCGTAATGAAAAAAACGGACGTATAGACAAGGATAAGAGTGTCCTGAGATCAATCCAGCGGCGTACAGAGAAGCTGTCCTGGAGCAGAATAATGTACTTGTACTACTGGCCGTATGCTGTGCAGAGAGCTGTCTGATGTAGAGTGAATCAAAGGCACAATTTGGGGTACAAACCACACCATCTCCAGTAGCTACTCTGCTCTTTTTACAGTTATGAGGGATGTTGGAAACTCTGTGAGAAACCGCAACCTGCCGTTTTGGGAAATAATATTAACTGACTTCCCTAAATGGTAATTTAGATTATTACTTCCTGTTTAGGCAACAGTTTATATGCGTAAATGCCAAACATCAGAGATTAGCCTTTTTAACGGTTTTGATTAGCCAAATCACCGTACTAGCTGCAATTGCGCCAGTTGAAAACACCTGCTACTACTGAATATACTTGATATAAGCACTCACTGAGCAACTGAAGTGTTGCTTTTCTTGTGTCACTTTAAAGGATTTTCACGGCTCTCATACTATTATTCACATCACAACGGCTTTAAGCTTGGCCATTTTCAAGGCAGGGTTCCATTGTCACTATTTAATTACAACCTAATAAAAGCACAGGCAGAGGCTTAAAATCATCACTTTGGGAATTACAAGGCTTTTAAACTTAAACTATTGGTGAATAGTCTGCCTCATAATTATAGATAAATCCCCCCGGTTCTTTAAATATCCAATTAGAGAAAATGTCAAGTACGAAGAATAGTCTTTATCAGCGGGAAGACCATGAAGAAAACACTACAACTAACAAGATGCATAACCTTCACTTAACAACTTCTGTACCGGCTGATGAGCGGCAAGGTCACGGCGAAAGTGGACTCTATGCTGGTGATGACAATGACAAGGGTGATGCTGAGAACAAAACTAATGATAATGATGCCCCTCAACACCAACCAACTAGTAGAAGACCAAGTGAATTACACACACCTTCAACACCTTTCAGCGAGACTTTTGCCACGTTTGAGTCTCCATGTACAGCTATAGCGTCAAATAACACAGGAATGAATCATAACTTTTCAGATGTTGCTCATCTACCCTCACCTTTAACCACTGTGGGTTCTAGAAGCGGAAAAAATACATTCACTAGAGCAGGTACAGGGTCTCCAATTCAGCATACCATCAATGGGGTCATACAGAATAACAACAATATCAATAATATCCCTTTACCTTCTTTAAATATAAAAAAGGTAAGAGAAAATCGTACTAATAATTCCTTCAATAATGTCAGATTTCAATCTGAGTATTCTTCGGGCGTGTTTCCACCCGAGTTTCTTACAGATATCAAGCCTACTTCAAGAGTGCCTACACTGCCGGTCAATTTTAATTTTGATGCTGGAATTCTTAATAGGGATCAAGTATCTGAAGAGAAAATAATTGAAGAAGTTGAGGAGGAAGAGCAAGAAGACTCCAAAGAAACACAGGAAAAACAAGAAGTCCAAGCTATGGATATTGATGAACATTTTGATGATTCAATTGCTCAAACCACCCTGGGGAAACCATTTACAACTTATACAACATTTGACATACATACAAATGCGGTACAGGTTTGGAGGTGTTGTAAACAAATAGGAAAGGGAACATTCAGCATAGTGTATTTATCAGAAGGTGAGAATATCGCAGCAGCAGCGATTAAAGTATCTAATATACCCAACGATTCGGAAGTTGAACCATCTATGAAATCAAGAATCACTGCTTCATTACTGCGTGAGATAAACATCTTAAAGAAGATCAATAATTCCCATCCAAATATTATTGAGTTGATAGGTTATAATGATAATAGTCATTCTATCGATAACGAAAAACAAGTAGTTATTCTTGCAATGCCTTATTATCCTCATGGTGATTTATTTACATTTTTATTAAGGTATTCACTGCAGTTGAAATCTAATTTGGTAGCTAGAATCTTTGCCAATATTGTTTCAGCGGTGAAACACTTACATTCTAACAATATAGTACATAGAGATTTGAAACTGGAGAATTTCTTGCTGACTCAAGACTCTCAAGAGATTTTGTCATCCAGTGAATCTTCAACTACACCTCTGATTGTCCTCGTTGACTTTGGACTATCAAGAAAGATTGACCCTGAGAACCCAATGCTAACCACTAGATGTGGATCTGATGATTACGTATCGCCCGAATTATTACTAGGTCAAGAATATGACGGGAAACAAAACGACGTATGGTCTACAGGTGTGATATTGTATACAATGTTAGAGAGTAGATTACCGTTTGACCCCTTCCCCAATATACCAGGAATACCGGTGCCAAGGTATAATAGGTATAAGCCAGCACACAGAATAGCGTCTATTCTTTGGAGTTGGTATCACTTGAAAGACGTGGATGTAGATGAGAATGGCAATGATTATAAAGAAGCCAAATTGATTGTGGAGAAATGTCTGATTAAGAGATCAAAGCGACTAAGTATCGATGAGATTTATGAAAATCGTTGGATATCTCAGTACGTTATGTAAATTATATAATATAGAATAAGAAACGTTTAATGTATTCAATACTGATTTTAATAATATATTTAAATCTCAATTTAGTATGGTATTTTAAGTAGTCATCTATAGTCACTCATTTCAGAAATCGCATCTAACTGTACCTGAACCATTTGATCAATCACTTTACGTTTCTTAGTCATTAATTTCCTTATCGATTGGTATTTATCCAAGGTCAAGTCCAAATCGATAATCACAGATGAAGAATCATTATCGTTAATCTGGAAACTCTCATTACCTTGACATGACCTTGCAGCTAATACGGCAGCTCCAGTAACTACAGCATGCGATCCTTGTCCCTGAGATGCTAATTTAACTCTTAGACCAGTTATGATGTTAATTAGGCTAGCTAACCTCAAGTTCTTTGCCTGAGATCCAGAGATGATGATTTCATTGATCACCACACCTTCTTGGTTCATTTGTTCAACGAAAAGCTGAGTTTGCAATGCAAGATACTCTATAATACACAAGTATCTCTGGACAAAGTCCTGTTGGTGGTCATTAACGACTCTTTCTCCAAGGTACATTCCGGACATGTATGGATTATTATAAGGGGACCTGTTCCCCAGTAGGTCACCGTAATAGAACTTATCAAAATTTAATTGATACTCGTGTGTTAGTTCTAATTGGGATACTTGGGTTTCTATATATTCATCAATCGTATCAAACTGTGAAGATGCATCATTTTTATTGAAAAAATCAAAACCTTTATGAGTTTCAAATAAGTTTTGGAAAAGTAAACCTGAACAACTCAAACCTCCTTCGTAAAAATATCTACCCTTTTCAATTGAGGAGAAAGGTCCCCAAACACCAGTTGGTGCGATTACAGGGACATTATTCGACACCAAAAAACAAGTTGAAGTTCCAGCAATGACGTATAATGGTGTTGATTTAGGAGAAGAAGGATTAGTAGAGAAGCATGCACCATAGCAGTCTATAACTCCATTACCTATATTAATTTTAGTGTACTTCTGTATCCCCCAATAACTGATTAGTTCAGGACAAACTGTACCTATTTTAGTACCTGGAAAAAAACGAGGTATATCATCATTGTCTTCGCCTTGTAAAATAGGATTATGAACAGATATTTGGTTCAGACCTATTGCTTTAAAGAAATTTTTGGACCAGCCACATAATGATCCATCGATACCCACTTCATTCAAATTACAGACCGATTGATCTATCTTTATTTGCTCCATATAATCAAGTGAGTCTTTTGAGTTGTTTGTAGATAACATAAAAGAGATATAATCATGCAAATCAAACACAATCAAATCTGTGGGATCAAGAACATGATCCGATAAGTGTTTTAATTTGGGAAGGGCTAATTCTGGGGACATACCAGAACTAAAGCATTTCTGTAATTTATTAAAAAACTCAGAAGAAAAAGACAAACTTTGTATAGTTTTTTGTAAATCTTGTGACTCTTTGATAGATCTTGAGTCCATCCACATTATAACATTTTGGTTCGGTATTGAGTAATTGTAATCCACAGGGTACGGCACGTATATTGACTTATCTGACTGATCTTGGCTCTTATTTAGCTTCATCACAACCATTGAACACGTAGCACAGCATGCTATACCATGAATAGTAAGATCATTATCACTAGTTAACTCCCTTGCCTTGTCGATACATTCTTTAATCAATTCTTTAACTACTAACCATATCTGTTCTGAATCCTGGGTTATATAATGGTTATCTATTTGAGATATATAGATTGATATCTTTTTCTGAGTAGCGTATATATGTGTATCATTAGAGACAATCGATACCCTCACTGACTCTGACCCAATGTCTATGCCTATATATGACATTGAAAGTTTTATTGATTAATGCAATCGAACTAGGGCAAGTTATTATAGCATAGTAGAGGGGTTTCACTCAGAATTTCACAAAGAGTGATAAATTTCTAAATTTCTCGGTTAAATAAAAATCTCATTAATCATTAAAAGATATGTAAAAAAGTGTACATAATCATATGATAATATAATATTAAGTCGTAAGGCATAGAGACAGTATTTATAAATCATAAACACAAATAAATAAAATAAAATAAAATAAACGCAATTTTAAAAAATGTTGAAAGGGAAGCGGCTGATCGTCAAGTAGAAATAGACTAACTAAACTCTTTTAATGTTCATGTTTATCAAAAAAACTCTTATATCTTCCATCAAAACATTCATCAATGAATCCAATTTCAAACTTCACAATATCATAATTGTTATTAAATTCAGGATCAGTTAACAATGATTTCACTTTATGCTTTATATTTTCCATGAATATCAAATCTCTAGTATTGTATTGTAAATGATTATAAATACCATTTTTCACTAAATTAAATTTGAATTTTTTCAAATTAAATTTTATCGGTTGACCACTAGGACTCTTTGGTAGAGTGAATAAATGATCTAATTCAGATAGGTTGTTTAATCTCCAACCCACTAAGCTTAACTCATGTAGGTTCGTTATTATTGATTGATGTTCATTTTCCTCATTATAATCGCTATTATTGTTGCTATTGTTAAAAATCTTAGTACTGAATACTTTACTCAAATTAATCCAATTTAAATAAGGGTAATAATAAATGTATTTATTATTTTCCAAATCGTAATTGTCATTTAAAATAACTAAGTTTAAAGATTTTAAATTTTTCCAAAAATTCAATTGAAAATAAAAAGTATCATCATTTGATAAATTTAAAAAAGATTTGAATCTTTCAGAAGTTAAAAATGAAGTGAATTGATTTGAATAGTAAATTGATACTTTCTCCAAAGAACAGTTTGAAGAGTTTAAATTATTATAAACTGGGGAGAACATATCGGATAAATTGAAAGGATGTTCCCATTTACAATTGATTAAAGTTAAATCGACTAAATCAATTAATTTCCCATCATTTAAAAGATAAGTTAATTCACTTTCGTTATCATCGTCGTCCTCATCATTTTTATCCTTGGTAATCTTAGGGATATAATGAATATCTTTAGTTAACAGATAACCATTTAAAGATAACTTCTTAATCTTGTTGAATTTCTTTATTTGAGTCAATTCAAATAAAGATTCGTCATTTGGAGTATCTGAGTGAGAGATTAAAGACATATTATGTATTTTATTTGATAATTTAGTCGAGAAATTATCCTGATATTTCAAGAATCTTGAAGAAGATAAAGTCTCTATGCATAATGAAGTTAAATTTGGAGTATTTAATAAGATGTTTTTCAATGATATATTCCATTCACCATTTTTAGTTTGATTTAAATTGGATAAATTTGAGTGAACTCTAATAGAGTTGATTAATTTTTTGAATTTATAATTTTCTTGGAAATCGTTAAACTCTAGCCATGAAAGCTTCAAATGAGAGAAGACAAAGGGAAAGAAAAAAGCTCTATGTTGATGATTTATGGAAGATATATTGATCAAATCTTGTTTAGATATTTGATTATTATTTAGGAAATAAGTATCTATGATATCAAAGGGCAAGTCCAATATGAGAGAGTTTTTAATAATGGATGAGTTTGTGTTAAGGATCTTCCTTCGCTTTACATTAGTTGGAGCGTCCATGATGCTTGTTTAATGTATGTAGTGCGTTTTGTAGTGGTGTAAATGATCAAGAACAGTATATATCCGATAAAAATGAATCATTTAATTAGTTGACATTTTTTTAGTTTTCTAAGAATTTGATGCTATGCGATTAGTCAAACACTATTATTACTATTATACATATATATATATATATATATATTTATTTACTCAGTATATATTCTGTTATATTCACTCATGAATGATATCAGAAACGGTGATCCACTCTTGAAGTCTGTTCACTTCACAGTCGTTGCCCGGTATTTGTCTCTCGTGACCAAAGTTGTAGATCTTGTCGATATTTGAAGTTTTGATCAGTTCATCGTTATTATTCAATTCAAGTAATTGTAAGTGTATATTATCACTGATGTTGGTGCTATTATCCTTAGCAATCAGCTTTCTTCCTCTGAAATAAGTAGATACTATATCTGAACCATCTGTATCTTTTTCAGAGTTATTTATTTGGAAATAAGTTGATAAGTTCTTGGATACCCCATTGAACTGGATCTTACACGGTAAGATATTGAGATTATACGACTGTGTAGTGGTGTTGGAGTTGGAATTTGAGCTGGAGCTGGGAAAGGAGTATATTGATTTCGGCATTGTTGATATGGGATATAGATAAGTTATTTTGGGATATTATGCTAAGATAAACGCGTCAGTAAAGGTGTAAATCAATAATAATCACCTCTTTTAACAATAAATAAAGAAATAATAGCGAGGAAATTTCAATTTCTATATGTTAGTGTTTATCAAATTAATTGATCTTCTTCTTGATATGAATACACCAAAAAAAAAACACAAGTTTAATACCACATAGTCTATTCATATTATCCAATGTCAGTTATCTACAGAGCTCAGCCATTTCTTGTCGGAAAGTATGTACTCTTGAATTCATAATTATTACTGATTTAATATACTAACTTAAGCCACATTATTTTTTAAGATTCTTTGACCCATTATTTGGGATGACTATCGGAATACTATCCTACTATACTTACGAGAAAAGAATCGGTAGAAAAGAGGGTCACTCTTTAAATGAATTACTACGCAAGAAGTGGGATAAGATGTACAAATGATGACTCTTAATGTCATCTTTATATCCATCCATACCCTAATACTTTTCTAATAATATAATATTATATTATTCTATAATAAATTCAATCTATCGAGTCGATCGACGCGCTGACCATTTTTAGTAATTAAAGCCTTTTTTTAATTTATCGTTTTATCATTTATTCATTTATTCATTTATTCATTTATTCATATTTTTTAACTACATTTATTGTCTTACCATCATTATTATATTTTATAAGAATTAGTTAATAATTGCTAAGTACTTTCAATGATACCTCCAAATCGTGTATTGCAATTAGATTCCCTCTCGCTCGATAAACAAATTTACTCTGATTTGGAATCTAAATTATCAAATGCACTAACTTTATCAAATAACTTGAAATATTTAAACCATTTTAAATTACTACTAAAATTACTGATATTCAAATTCACTATTTGGGATAACGATACTTCTTATGGCTTATCCCTTTTTAACCTTTTAATTTCTAATAGTAATGGTAGTTCTACTACTAATACAAGGAAATTACCCTTGATTAAAAAATACTTACTATTATCTTCAATAATACTAAACCATTTACTATCGAATTTTGAATCCTTCATATATTCTTACGACGATGATGAAGATGAAGATGAAGATGACAACCACAACATTTCAATAACCCATAAATCATTTAAGAAACTCATCTTGTTCATCAAATCAAATATCAATAGATTCCAAAATTCAATTAAATTATTATCTTTTGTTAACTTTTTAATCTTTTTATTGAATGGGAAATTCCCCAATTTATTAACTAGAATCTTTAAGATTCAATTCAATAAGATCAATCCAATCAACATTTCATCAAATTTCGATAACATCTCTTATGAATTTCAAAATAGACAACTAATTTGGAATACTTTGACTGAATTCTTAATTTTCATCAAGCCAAACATCAACTTATTGAATTTGAACTCATTAAATTACTTTAATAAAAAGGATAACGGTATTACCACTCAAGCTGGTAATACAGTGAATGATTATAAATTTTTACCTGAAAGAGTATGTGCTATTTGTTATCAAAATGCTAATCTTTTGGACGATGACGAGAATAACAAAGGCAACTCTTCTTGTAAGAATACTTCAGAGAACTTAATAACGAATCCATATGAGACTAATTGTGGACATTTATACTGTTACGTTTGCTTGATCAATAAATTGGAGATATTCAAGAGGAAGAGAATTGAAATGGAAAGTAAGAATAAAAATAAGAAAAATAACAATGTGAATGAAATAAATTGGATTTGTTTAAGGTGTGGAGAAGAAGTTAAATGGGGGAAAGTATACGATAAAGGATGTGAAGAGTTTTTCAAAGAGAATATTGAAGAAGTTAGTGAAAGTGAAAGTGAAAGTGAAGAAGAATTAGAAATAGAAGTAGAAAGTAGTGAAAGTGAAGAAAGTGAGAGTAGTGAAGAAAGTGAGATTGAAAACGAGGCAAATGAAAGTAATGCCAGTGAACTTGAAGACAGTGAAGACTCTCAGGAAGAGGCTTATGACTATGACGAAGAGACGTTTATGGAGTAGTAAATAAATAATTAATGATTGATATATAGGTATATTTATGGAACTAAACACACAGCACTAAATTTTGCTCGATAAGATAAGAAAACTCAAAATTTCAAACCTCCGAAGGATCAAATATGTCAGAAAAGTTAATTAAGTAAATACCCGATTAATCGCTTTGTTGTTGTTGACTACATTATACTCATACAAACAATAGATCCATCCGTAAGGATGCACCATATGCTTCATTAACACAACCCTATCAATTCAGAAGACACGCACAACACAGGAAAAATAATTGCTCACAAATGTCATCCAGCATAAGCAGAGTTAATAATCACAACTCCCCAAGTGTCCCACATACAAGCACACAAACACAAACACAAGCACAACAAGCTCAAGCACAACAAGCTCAAGTACAAACACAAGCTCAAGTACAAACACAAGCTCAAACAAAAACACAAGCTCAAGCAAAAACACAAGCTCAAGCAAAAACACAAGCTACTTCCGACAACAAAAAGAACACGAATAAGAAACGGCACTACTCAAAACACGGGTGTCAAGAGTGTAAACGACGTAAGATCAAGTGTAACGAGGGTAAACCCTTTTGTTGGCATTGTAAAAGATTAGGAAAACAATGTATTTATAAATCGAAAAATGATTACCCTTATGATATAATCAATGGGAATACTCCCAAAACTCCCAAAACTCCCAACACTCCAAATAACTTGAATACAATACCTATACCTATACCTCCACCTACACCTAATCATAATATACCACCACCTAATATCACTGCAATCCCTCAGTTTAATTACAACAATAACAATAATTATATTCCATATCCCTACCCACCACAATTAAACTACTACTATAATCCAGCACAACAACAATTACAGTTCCAAACACCTCCTCCGCATCTTTCTCCAAATAACCAAGTCATATTCCCACATTTGAACAATAATACTATTGCTAATAATCCATTACCTCAAAATGCAATACCTCCCGGTTCAATACCTCATAATTCAATACCTAATAATAGTCCCATACTGAAAAATATACAAAATCCATTACCTACACCGATTTATACTTCTTCATCTCCTAATTCAGATAATTCAGATACTAAATCGAATTTATTGGCAAATAATTTAAATGATTTGTTAACTTCAAGAATCGAGGAATCGAATAAAAATGTTGAGGATAAAGAATTAATCGAATATATTAATATGTTTAATAATTTATTCCAACCGAACTCCATTAATTTGTTAAATCAAAATAATTCCTTAAACCAACAGAATGATAATTTAATTATTGGTTTAAACGGTGAAATCCTAAATAAAGATGATATTCCTTATTATTTCTTTGAAAATGAAGAGAATCTATTGAATTATTTCAAATTGAATCAAAATCACAAAATTTATTTGAAATTTTTCTCAACTGATTATTCAAGAGTTATATTACCCTTTACACCAAACCCAAACTATAACCCTGCTAGACAGATCTTGTTACACTATGCCAAGAATTCAAATTATTTACTGGCTGCTATATTAGCATGTGGAGCTTTACAAGCCTATAGAGAAACAAAAGATCCAAAGGATGAACTAGCTTATTGTTCCTATTTGTCTTCAAGTTTGAAACTCTTGTCTTCTAAAATCCATAAAAATAATTCAAATTCCTCGACAACGGCTAATGAAGACGAAACTATGTTATTATGTGTTTTGTTGTTGACCTCGTATAGTGCTACTTCTTTAACTCATAAATGGAGGCCTCATTTGAAAGGTGCAAAGGATTTGATTGATTCATATTATATCAAAAAAGATCAGTTAAATAAAGGTAGTAGGTCCAGTATCATTAGTACTAGTACTAATGGCACAAACTCTATTACAAATACGCCAGCAAATGATGGGTTTGTGATTGCATTCTGTAGGTGTTGGTTTGCCTCAATTGAAGTCCTGGCCAATTTCTCCTCCCCCTCAGGTGGTTCCCTAGAGACAGACGAGGATTTTGATATGTTCATGTCAAGAGATTATGATAATTATATTAATAAACTATACCTTTTGCAATTAGTCACTAAGGATAATTTTAATTTGATATTGGGATACACAAATTCATGTTCATTAGCAATTCAAAATTTGTTGAAATTAATCAAGAGGAAGAAAATCTTGACCAAAAAATTGAAACTTGCCAAATCAATTGAAGAGAAAAAAAATTTGAAGAAACTAGAATTGAAATTGTTTGATTTCATTGAGATTCATAATCTCTTTACGGTATTTGTCAAAGAAACAAATTATAGTTTTATAGATAAATCTGGTTTAGTACCACTTGATCATCCAATACATCCAAATAATCAAGCTAAAAACATGCCAATCCCCAAAGAGTATAAACATATCTCTCCCGAGGCAATTGATTATTTTATAAATTCAGATACTCATGAAAAAGTTTATTTTTCATGGTGTGATATATCTCATCATGGGATGGTTTATGCTTCATATTTAGTCTTATGTTCATGGATCAATGAGACTCCAAGAGAGAATCTTCTAGTGCAACAATTAGTACGCAAGATCTTATCCCTTATGCCCTTCATCGATTCTGAGGGCATGAAATTCACTAATTCATGTGCGATGGTTGTTCAATGGCCCGTATATATTGCTGGATTACATGCCATTGAGCAAGAACATCGTGATAAAGTGATAAGATTCTTTAACATCTTAGGAACGGATTTATCTACTGGAAGTGCGAAGATTTCAATAGAGAAGTTACAAAAAGTATGGAAAGAATACGATTTGAAAGATCGACAATTACATGAACAAGGAATAATTCCATATCAAAGTTTGTACCCTGTCTCTGATGATGAAAACATAGATGGTGTTGATTTGATTAGTTATTGACCACAACACGATTATTTTGTTATATATTTAGTATTCACTATGTATTTTTATTAAATTATCACTATAGATTCTATTTTTTACAAACAAGTAATTAGTATTAAACTATTATCTGGGGTAGCTTTGTTTGCATCTACTCTGTTTTTTTGAACAAGACTATTCGCCGCACCCTTGTTTTTCCAAGAAGTGCTTTAATCGGATTATGCGTATTAGTATATATTATAGTTAAATATATGAACATGAACTACTTTTATCGAATTGAAAGAATATCAGATTCTAACAACACAACAATGGACAGGCGGAGTTCTATATCTTTTGTGTCACAGGACACGGAATCTACACTAGCGCTTGACAATCTACTTCAATTGTCCATTTCGAAGAATTTACATCCTATTTCGTTTGTCAAATTACTTAAAGATTTCAAACATAAACTTCGAACACAATCACAAGATATTGATCTCTTGGATTTATATAAGCAAGTCAAAGATGATGATGAAGCAATTGAAGATGACGAAGGATTGAGTCAGTTACAACTGAGGTACATATTTGAATACTTGATCAAGAATGGTGCTGCAGAATTACCAAATGATCAATTTCAAGACTTGACTGAATTATTCAATAAATATATGAATCAATTGACAATAAACGAACAAATGAGTATATTACTTTATTTTAACCAACCTAATACGGAATTTCCCTTTGACAAATTGACGAATTGTTTAGCTTTTATTAATCAAGGTGTGGTTAAATATATTGATTCTATAATTGAATCCAAATTATTAAATTTCAAATTCTTATTTACGGTAGGTAAATTTCTTAAGAACTTATACATTTTCCATAACAACCAAGATGAGATTTTAAAGAACGAAATAATTGTATTTTCTAATTACTTGAAACAAAATAATGTGATGAAGATTGATGAATATTTGAATTTGAATTTGAATTTACAACTACAAGTTCAAGTTAATGAAACTCAAAAGGATAAAAAGGACAAGATTAGACATCATTCAAGTTATAATAATGTAGAAAATATGATAAATATAAGAAACAATTTCAAGATTTTAAGATTGAAAAAAATCATGTGGATAAATGATAATATAATAATCAATTTTTGTAAGAATGATGAAATTTTTCTTAAATCATTTAAAGCGTTGATAAATTTGAATACAAATACTACTATATTGTTTGAATTAGTGATAAGTTTATTTGACTGTATGAAATTATCTTTAAGGAATGAAAACAATTTCAATATTTTACAGAATTTCTTATTGTTCAAGATCCCAAATTTAATCAAGTTGTTAAATTTGAATCAAGTTAATATTAATGATGTCTTGGGTAATATCTTTAATACTTTAGATGATATGAAAATACTTGATATTAAGTTAAACCTAATTAAGGAAAAGTTTTTAAAAGTTTTGGTTAATAATGAATTGATTAAATCAATTCAATTGAACAAATTACTTAACACTACAACAATCATCACCACTATAAATCATCAATTTATTAATAAAGAATTAGAACAAATGCCTATGTTAATCAAAAGGAAATTTGAAGATTATAATATTGAGTTTGTTTCTATTGA
Organism: Ogataea sp. yHMJ1; assembly: GCA_030571015.1. Classification (NCBI taxonomy): domain Eukaryota; kingdom Fungi; phylum Ascomycota; class Pichiomycetes; order Pichiales; family Pichiaceae; genus Ogataea; species Ogataea sp. yHMJ1. The sequence continues at coordinate 86,799 of JAJLXB010000014.1, forward strand.
AGAATTAAATATTATTGATACATTAACAAAATTTGAAAATATTGAAAATGAAAAACTCTTGAAAAAGTTTAGTGAATTAATTATTAAACTAATCAATAAACTGATTCATATAAATGATATTAACAAATTAAGAAGGTTATTGATTATCATCAGCATTAATGAAAAAGTATTGAACTATATTGTACTGGATAACTCACCTTATGAATTTATTGAGCCTTTGATAGAATATTTGAATAACAATATGAATAATAACACCAATACTAGTAGTGGTGGTAATTTCAAGGAATTTGATAATTCCAACTCTAATAACTTCAATGATCTTGGTGAATCCAATGAATATAATGATTACGATGGATCCAATGGAATGAATGATTCTCTAATGATGGATCTTGGTTTGAATTTGGATGAAATAGAACAAAGAGATGATGATAATAACCTCAAGAATGGAAATAATCCATCTATTCAAGACAAATATACAAATTCAAGTATTATCTTGATGATTATCAAATATGTTTTTAATACTTTTGAAATTAGGTTTGACAAGTTGAATATCAAAATTAATGATTCCATATATCAAATCTTAAATAACAAGGAGTATTATCTTATTGATTATAAATTTCTAATTGGATTAAATGATAAAGAATCTAAATTAAATAAAGATATTCAAGAGTTTACTAAGATTTTATTTGAATTAAATGATAAAAGTGATAATGAAGACAAGGACAAAATTGGTAATAATAAAGATGAAGGTAATAATGGATCTAATGAAGATAATTTCAATTTTGATAATTTCAGTACTTTTACCAATAATTTAGAATCTGGAGGTATATCTGATGAATTGATATCTAAGTACAGTTTAAATGAGTTAAATTGTATTATAAATATTATCTTTAATCAATCATTTAAATTGTATAAATTGGGAATTATTGATTTGAATAATTATAAAAATTTCTTTGAATATTTTATTCAAAATTTTTTAATTTTTAATCTTATTAGTATAATTGAAATAATTATTGACGAATTGAATTTGTTGTTGAGGCAAGGTAATAATTATGATTTACTAATAGATTTATTGTTGATGATTATTGATGGTGAATATAATAATGAATCTTTTTATTTATTTAGTATGATCAAGAGATTAGTTCAAAAGAAATTGTTTATTATTTTGAACAAGTTGACAAATAAGAGTGAAAAGTTGATAAGATTAATTGAGAAATTGAAAATTAATAAGGAACAAGTTAAAGAAATCAATGAAGAGAATGAATTAATTGGGTTGATTAAATATATTAATGAGGATAGTAGTAATGGTGCTGTAACTGCCACTACTATTGCTACTGCAACCACCACTTTGACAACTACAACTACAATTACAAATGAAACTATTACTCATTCAATAAATATGAATACGTTATTGAAAAGACTTTTAAGTGAACCTAATAAATCAGAGAAATTCCTGAATTTAGTCAATGAATTAATGGTATATTGTCAAAGTACTAATCATCATCATCATAACTTGAGTAATAATAATACTATCAATAATAGTAATAATTATTTAAATTATGAATTAAGTTATGAACTAATGTCTATGGTTTTGTTAATGTTGATGAACTTTAAATGCAAGTCAACAATTAATAAAAGTAAATTAGTTAAATTGTTGAAAGAAAAGAAACAAGTTTTGTATGATAGAATAAGTAATAAAAGGATCAAAGTTGAAGTTGTTAGTGGATTCCCCGATGATTATAATAATGATGAAGAAAATCAAGATGAGAAGGAAATAGAGGAAATATTGAAGAATGAAGAGAAGAGTGATAGTGAGACTAGTTTACAAGTTAGTTATAGTAGTGAAGAAGTACTATTGAATGAACTGATTGATGAGAGTATCAATAGTGAAGTTGTAAATTGTATTCTTGAAAAGATGGTCAATAATTTAACTAGATAAAAAAAAAAAATGTTGTATATATGTATGTATATAAAAATAGTATAATAATATCACGTGAAAACGGTATCACGTGCAACAGTATCACGTGAAAACAGTATCACGTGGAAATTAGAAAAAAAACTTTTAAATTTTCAATCACGTGACTGAAAATATTCTTTTTAAAACCAATTCCGCAAATCGGCCGTGTCTTTTTCTCTCAATTTCAAATTCTTTCAATTTAATTGGCTTATTTACATTTTTTAGGAGACCGAATTTAAAATAAAAATTATTTATTGTTAAAATAAACAAAACTGCTTACGTATATTAACTATTGTTTTTATTATGTGGGGTTAAAGTGTTTAAATGATTCCTCCGAGTTATTTTTTTTTTTTTCACCCTTTAGGTTGGCATTTTTTTATTTGATTTTTAATTTTATTTAACCTGTCTTTTATAATTTATATATATCAAATCACTTTAAATAGATCTGTCTAATCACTACTGATTGATCTTTTTATTTCTTATTATATTATATTCCAATTATTCAACACGTATACAAACATCTATTTTTTGAAATCTTATTACTATTTTATACCTGGATTTGGTCTCTTACATAATCTCTTGCTTACCATTTTGCTTATCACCTATATTTTATTTTATTGCTTCACCCCAATCTCCACCAAATAACCCCCTATTTTATCTTCTTTTTTACTTTAATTAATTTCTAATCTATATTTTATTCTTATTTATTACTTTATTCTACTTTTACTTCTACTCTTACTTTATTCCAATCTTACTTTATTCCCTCTTACTTTATTCCAATCTTACTTTATTCTAAAATGGATTCTTTGGATACTACCTCTTGTTCAAAGAGAAAACTTGTTCCGTTGCTTCCTAATATTCTGAAAAAGAAAAAATTACCCCTGAATAATAATACCATTACAAATATTAATTCCTTAAATGATTTACCCATTAATACTAATCTTATTTCAGATACTAATATAAATAGTATATTAAATAATAGTACCACTTCTACAACAACAACAACTACTACTACTACTATTAATGATAATACTATTATTACTCCTACAAAGAAATCAAAAAAATCTTCTACTTTTACAAAGAAAAATTCTACAATCAATGAATTATCTTTTATTTCAAAATCATCTTCAGAATCTTCTACTCAATTTGATCACGCTTCAATACATTCAACGCTAACAACTCTTACAAATTTATCAAACCTCTTATCCATCCCACCTTCTACATCTATCCCTATCCCTTCGATTCCTTCTATCCCCATTTTATCAAATACTGGATTAGATACTCAAATCAAACCAAAACATTTGAAATCTTGTCTTCGTTGTAGAAAACATAAGACAAAATGTGATTTCACTAATTCAATGAATCCAAATTCATGTAATTCATGTTTTAAAAAAGGTTTGGTTTGTGAATTGGTAACGGTGATACCAATAAAAAGATCAAATATAATCAAGAATATTAGATTAAATATTCAATCATTACAAGTAATTATCAATAATTTAATTATTAATAATAATTACTTGATAAATATTTGTATTCAAAAGGGTTTAAATATTAATGGATTAGTAAATATAACTCAATTGAATAAGTTTACTCAAAGGAAAAATTCACTAATTCAAAATAATGATATTTATGAGGAAAATGAAGATGAAGAAGAAAATTATGTTGATGTTCAAAATCATAATAATCATAATTCTATGATAATGGATATGGATATGAATTATACTTATAACGATATCAAGTATAATTTACAAGATCAAAAGCATAACATAGAAACTTCACCAACAATAACATCATCACCATTAAATATAACTACTCCTGACTATTCAACCTCATCAGGATCAGCATATATTAAACCAGTTCATAATGGTTATTATGGAACTAATAATGTTGAACCTACTATCATTACCTCTACATTTCCTACCACCAATTATGCTGCTAATACTATTACTACAGATAGTAAAGGTAATTCTCATATCCAAGCTACATCTTTAACGCCTCCCATTTCAGATGAATCAGACTCTGATGGTGATCACTTGAAAATGACTACTTCTATTAACGATCACAATATTAATATAGTAACTGAGGAAATCGATTATGACGTTACACAAATAGAATTCAAGTTCCATCATAATCAGTTATCCTATTCTATAACTTTTGAAGAAGCCAATTTCAATTTTTTGAACTTCAACAAAAACTTTTTAAATTATTGTCCCATTATTAATACTTTCCAATCTGTTCATGAACTATACCATTATTCCAATTTATTATTCTGGTCAATAATGTATATCACATCAACTGATTTGTTAATATGGAACAACTATTTGAAACTACAATTAATTCAATCATGTCTATTGAAAACACCCAACTCAATTAAAATCATTCAATCCATCTTGTTGATTGCTAATTTCAACATAAACAACTCATTTAACTCATTGGATAACTCTTTGATTTTTAAATTATTAACTTTATCCAAGGATATTTGTTTACAATTAGGTATTAATAGAGGTAATCAATTTCTTTTTGAATTTTCAAGAAGAATTGATACAATTCATTTCAATCAACTTTTGAGAGGTAAAATTTGGTCAATGCTTTATATCCTTGGTAATCAATATAGTTTCAAATTAGGTTTACCTTGGAGTCAAAAAGTTGATTGGTTTATTAATCAAACGTTGGATAACTTGTCAATTTCAGATACTGATTATGAATTTGGTAAATTATTAGAAATCTCCAAAATGAATTATAACTTAATTGATCAAGTGGGTAAATCTTTTAAATCTTTGAATGGTATTATTAACAATGATTCTATCTTAATCAACTCAATTTATATTTGGGAAAAGAGAATCTCTTGTTATCAAGATTTACACCTGGATATTTCGAAATTCAATAAATTATCAATCTTTCAAACTGAATTGAATTTATTCACATTGTTATTAACTTCTTATTCATCAACTGATGAAGAAAGTGAACAAATTGTTTTTGAATACGTTAATAAGTCAATTATCAAGGCAATTCAAATCATTAATGAATCTCAAGATTTAATTGAGGAGAATCAATTAAAACATTCCAATAATGATAATTTACCTAATTTCATTAAATCCATGATTTCCTTTTCTTGTTTCTTGTTATTAAAACTTTATTACTCACCATACATTATCACATACCCATCTTTAGATTCATTATCCAAAGAAGTCATTAAAGCCTTTGAATTGTTGTTGACTTTGAATCAATCAAATACTTGTAATAAAGACGATATTCAATTGATTATTAAATACGATGAATATTTCAAATTGAAACCTGATTTTTTTTATAAATCAAAATCATTCATTCAAAACAACTCTTATTTGTGTCAAGGTTATTACTATGATATGTCTTCATTAATCTCACAATTTGAAAGAAATCCTCAAAGAGATGATGACATTGATATGGATGATAATGAAAAAATAGACTCAATTGATGAATATTTTCAATCGATGTTTACATCCATCTCAAACTTTGTATCCCATGACAATAAAGACTATCAAACTCTATCACAACGTCTTTCCAATGGTGAAAATTTAAATTTATTCAAAATATACCAAGACAAACAAGGAACAAGACGTCATTTATCATTTGAATCTCAATTACAAATCACCAAAGATTCAATTGTCTCTTCATCATCTTTGGATTTTAACCTTAATGAACTCACCAATCTTAACGAAATTGACGATGTTGAAATCAAGGTTTGAAGAATTTCAATATCCTTTCTTTCCTTATTCCCATATTTATCAATAGCATTCATTTTTTTTTTTTACATATTCATATATCCATATTCTTTACTTTTATTTAGTCATCAATTTTTATATACCTCCATACCACAAAAATAATTGCATTCTATCGAAATATAACGTTTACATAATAACACAATCAGTCATACCAAATCCATACATGATTTTATCAATTTGATTTTTAATCAAAACCCAGTCCTTACGACGCGTGACAAACTGATATACTTCCTCCGGAATGAAAACTCCATTATCTCTACCTACATCAACGACTAATTTACCCAAAGATTTGGAACCTTCCTTTGTAGAACAGTCAATTATATACAATTGAGAAATTTTCTTTAAACCTGTAAAATACAATACACTAGGTTTGATTTTGTTTTTAATAGAAAAATTGTAAAATCTGTTTATATCTGAAATAAATTGTAATCCACCACTAACCGAGATAACAAATCTTTTAAGTATCAACTTAATTAATATAGAATTAACAAACCTTTCTAAAATCTCTTCCTTAAACACATCCAATATGGACTTATCAATTGATCCATTTAATAAATTGAAATGTGTTTCTAAGATGTTTATAATTTTAATAACATATTCACTTGGTCTTCCTAATAATTCTATATTTCCACCATCGGGTAAATCATAAGTTTTGTCATTCAAATCACATGTCACAATACAGTAATTGATCTCATTGATAATCACACCAATAGATATGTCTAATCCATTAGCAACGTACTTATCCAACATATTTTCAAATTTCTTGATAATCTTGTCACATTTGTTAGATGATAAGAAATCGTATTTTTTTGCATTATTAATCGAGTTGGAGTTAATTATTCCATTATCGACTAATTCGTTTTGATAAAAGATATTAACCATTTGTAAACTCAAGTCACCGATATTAACCAATTCAATGAAATTTTGTAATGGCTCTAAAGTCTCATTATCGTGTTTTGTATTGTATTCAATAGGGTTATAATCCTTTAATCTTGTCAGGGCTTCTTCAAAACCTGGTTCAACGTGTTTACTCAAGATGATATTTAACGTGTCGATGAAGATCTTTTCACAAGTCTCATGAATTTTCTTAGATAATTCCTTAGTTGACAAATCAGTTAAATTTAATAATAAATCATATGAATTTTTCACATGTTGAAGAATACTGACAATTAAGTCCATACTGATTAAAGATTTCATAGTTTCGACATTGTCTGCCAAGATCTGTAGATTAGCAGCTAATTTACTAAGTTTGTTAGTTCCCTCAGTATGATGATCCTCTATTAAATTATTATTGTTGTTGTTGTTGTTCTTATTACTATCTTTATCTTTCTTCTTAAAGATATTGGAAAATCCTGAAAAGATATCTAATGGAGTAAATAAATTTTTCTTTATATGTTCATCCAAATCGTTAGGATCAATTAAATCTAAAATGTTTTGCTTTCTATCATTTTGGATCTTCAATTGTTTGTTTTCCCATTGACTTATCAATTGTAACAGGGAGTAATGACATTGTTTGGGTAACAATTCTGAGAATTCTAATAAATAAGGTTCATAGTAAAAATGAATCAATTCACATGTAATCTTAACATAATCCATTGAAGATTCAGACTTGGAGTCGTGTTTGAGTTTATTACTAGAACCAAGAATTGTAGTATGTGGATAATTGAGATTTGAAAAAGTTTTGATTAACATATAGTTTAAAAAGGGAACGGCTTGGAAAAACATTGAGTTTTCATTCATGAGATTGATTTCTTTAAATTTATCTTCACTATCTATAATTTCTGTTTCTGTGACATTTGATGGTTTCACTTCTTCTTTGGGTATAGATCCTTTTTCGCCCCATACATTTTCTCCTTCAACATCATCCTCATCGCCATTTTCAATATTTGCTTCTTCTTCTTCTTCTTCTTCTTCGTCTTCGTCTTTTTCCTCTTCCTCTTCCTCTTCCTCTTCCCCTTCCTCTTCTTTCTCACTATCTATAGTAAAAGCATTTATAAGATCTTCTGGAATATTTTCTCCCTGATCAATATCCTTGGCTCTACGGATAAGTTTATCAACAAGACCACCAATAAGATAGGAATTCAAGAAAGTCTCCAGAATTTTCAAAATAATCGGTATTTCATCTATACCTGAGTTTTTCTTTTTCATTAAACTCTTATTAATATTTTGAAAGTTTTGGAAAATCAAATTGATTTCTTCAAGTTCTATATTTATCAAATTTGAAATCTTGTCATTAAATAAAGACTGAACTTTATCAAATCTAAATTTGTAACCTCTAACGACACCTCTATCATTAGATACTAACTGGCCTTTATCATCCTTTTTAGCCTTGACTCTTTCAAAAAACTCGCCGATTAGATCATCTGACGCCAAGAAGACGTAACCGTCTACATATCTTGTAATAAAAAATTCCAATAATGATTCTAAGGGATCAATGTTGACTGAGTTCAATTGTATATCTGTGGTTAAATTGTTCAAGGATAAAATCAGTTTATAAGCCTCTAGATAATTCTTGGAATCTAAACTGATCTCCAATTCTTTTATAATAGAATTGACAAATATATCTAAAATTGTATTCAATCTTATCAATAGGCTTTGAAAATCTTTTCTTGATTTGAATAATGGTAAAAAATGGTAAATATTTGAAAAAAGTAAAGATTGATCATAAGAATTATTAAATAGTTTAAATACATTTAAATTCTGGAAATTTGAATAATTATTGATTAACAAATCTGATATTATTGGAGTCAAGATTTTGTAAATATTGATAAACGTCAATTTGGCAGCATCTGGATCGTTTATAGGTGATAATAAACAATTGATAGGAGAAAGCCTATCGTCAAGTGAAGAGGTTATGATGGTATTACTGGTGGGGTCTGTGGTGGTGGTAGTAGTAGTAGTAGTAGTAGTATCTTCAGCATGAGAGATCAAGCTTGATTTTCTTCTATTATGAGACCTCACAAGTTTAGGAGTTTTCCAGTAATTAATGCATTTCAAGTAGTGTATCCAGATATCATTGTTATTCATCACATCATTGTAAACTGATTTATTTATTAATGAAAAGTTTAACAGATCATTGAAATTTGACAGGTTTATCGATATTAGATAGACAATCTGAGATGGGATCTTAGACGGAGAAAACTCGTCTGGCGGGAGATTTAGAGTGACCATTTGTCAGTATATACAATCTGGTTACAATCTCCAAGTAATTGAGCTGCTGTATCTCTAGAAATTGACTGTAGAGTCCAAAAAGATGCACGGTAAATCACCATCATCTTCTTCAACCAGCTGGTGCCAAATTATCTAATAATAATAATAATAATAATAGTAAATATAAGCTCAGCCACGTTCACGTGACATGCAACAATTTTTAAATGTTGTATTTTAATATGGCTGTGCAGGTAAATAAATTTGCTGTGGCTGTGCCGAGAAGGCTGGATTTTGAAGTCAATTTGTAATCTCTGCTTACTCTCCGTGTGGTGAATGCGTTCTTGAACATTTGACCACTATATATACTCCTTAATTGCCACTACTTGTATGTCAATCCAGACTATATTACTAGCTATAGTCGTCTACTTGGTTATCTCTCCCACGTTGTCGTTTGTATTCCGTCGTCTCTTTGGTACCACTTTACCAAAACAAACTGCCCAAATGTCAAAGGCTACCGTTTCTAAAGTTGAAGGCTTAATTGCCGCTAACCCTGTCTTCATTGCTTCCAAGACATACTGTCCTTTTTGCTCTGCTTCCAAGAGAACCTTGTTAGCCATTGATCCAAATGCTAAGGTTTTAGAGTTGGACGAAATGGAAGAAGGTGACGAAATCACCGATGCTCTTTACAAAATGACTGGTCAAAGAACTTTCCCAAACATCTTTATTGGTGGTCAACACATTGGTGGTAACTTTGATTTACAAAAATTCTCTAAGGATGAAATAAAGAGAAAGATTAACGACGCAAAGTTATAAATATAGTTATAAATATAGTTATAAATATAGTTATAAACGTATATAATATAAAATATATATAAATATAATATTAAAATTGCTACAAAAAAAAAACAATTAGATTCATAGTAGAGAGAATGTAAATCAACATACTAGCCATTGAACATGAGCTTTTTGCCAAGACATCAGCTCTATTGTATGGTTGAATAAATATAATATCAAGCTTAATTGATTTGTAAAATCATCCGTAAACTGACAAATTCATCTCAATATCAATTAAATAGATCTAGATAAGTGGAATTTTCAACGTTTTACTGCTACTGTTTTAGCAGCGCCTCAGAAGGTTGGAGATAAGAGAAAGAGATAGGAGGATACAATTTGGATATAAGATTGTCCTTGGGGAGGCCCATTTCACACGTGTTGAACACATCCATAAACAATCCTTACTAGCATTCCAGTTGTAATCATAGTATTCAAGACTGATTTATTAGATATAGTTTACATCTTTGTTAGTTTCTTAGCTTGCAGCAACGCAATTGACTCTTAAACCATGGGACTATTCGATGAACATCCTTATACAGCAGTGACTGCAATTATCAATAGAGTAATTGTCAACTCCGACGGTACTCCATCAGATGGAATTATTGAGACAGAATTGCCAGAATTATTAGTGGCGATTAAGTTGCAAAAGGGTAGTGGATCAATGGAAGCTGCTAGAGCTATCCGTAAAAAACTCAAACATGGCTCTTTTGAAGAACAATGGAAAGCCTTGAACGTTTTAGAATTGCTTGTAGCAAATGGTGATAATAGCATGAGAAACTTGTATAACGATGAAAAATTAATGGAAAGAATTAGGTACTGTATCAACTCTGGTTCCAAGACAATGGATGTTGATCCTAGAATCAAGAAGAGATGTGTTCAATTAGCAATTGGTTGGAAACAAGAATATGATGGTTCCCCTGATAGACAAGGATTATACAACTTGTATAAATCAACACATTTAGAGAAGTTATTTAATAAGAAAAATGGACAAAGATCTGCTAGAAGACCAAAGAGAAGAAGTGTGGTGCCCGATTTCATGAACGATGAAGCATTGAGTACCCCCTTTGATGAGGAGTACGACGTGGAAACTGAAACTTCAAGTTACAACAACGACAATAGCAGTTATTCTACTGTAGGCGGTGATGATGACAGCTATGTTGGTGCTTCTTCTTCTAGATCATTCTTACCAAGAGTGAGACACAGTAGTGGCAACCATTCTAAAAATAACTCCAAATCAAGTATCCCATCCAAGACAAATAAGGATCTAGATAGGAAATTCAAGATTCCTAAGATCAATTTAGAAAAGGAAAGACCAAAGATTCAAAAGATCATTTCAGAAGGTGTTACATCCGCAATTGTATTGACAAATACTTTGACCACTTTAGATTATAGAGGAGGAGAGTTATCCATTCATTCTACAAAAGCAAATGAAGAATTCGATCAATGTAGATTAAACAGAAGAAAGATTTTAAGATGTTTACAATTAGTCAGTGATGACGAAGAACTTCTAGGTCCATTATTACATGCCAATGACGAACTTGTCAAGGCCTTGAAGAGTTATGAAGAGTATAGTATCCCTAATGCTGCTTACCAAAATGATGACGATGATGATGAAGATTCTCTTGCTGCTTACGAATCTGACCATGGAGACGACCCTGATTCAGACTACGACTTAGAGTCAATTGTCGACAGTTTAGTCACTGAGAATTCACCATCTGCACAAGGCAGAAGCAACTCGGTTTACTCGATCGATTTAAGAGGTCACAGACCTCCTCCTCCACCTCCACCAGCCAAGCCAAATAGACTTAGAGCAGAGAAAGTTCATCACAGACCTCCTCCCGAGGATGAAATTGACTCTGATGATCCTTTCAATGATGGAAACCAAGTTGATAGACCAGTTCAATGGAGATGATGAGTTTGTTATTATTTATCAAAAATTAACAATGTTATTTCCAATTACTACTACATTTAAAATATATATATATATATATTCACACTTAATAACCTTCAAATATAATCAAACCTTACTTTGAAACTTAAAAAAACCAACCCACGCTATCCAACTTTCAATTAACTGGTAAATTGATTAAACTGCCTGAATATATAGATAAATAGTTAGAAGAAGGACATTCAATCGACTTACCGAGCCGATCGCGGCTGTGCAACTCTTAATCTTTCTCTTTGGGAATTTGGAAGCGCCTTGCCTGACAAACTTCAATAGAAAGCACATCATTCTTGGCCTTATTGCTACTTCTCCGCATCCATCTACTCCTTAACCATCCCCCTACTTGTCAATTTTTGTAGTTATTTCTTGAAACTATAGGTTTTATTTCAAAACACATATATCCCGCTTACAAAAATGGTTGCAATTGATTCCTCATTCGTCACTAACAATACCGCACTTTACGTCGCCGATGCTGCAAAGTCAGTTAAATTCTACAAGGAGAACTTCTCCATGTCTCTTTTGAAAGAGATTGATTTTGCTGAATTGGGTTACAAGTCTTATTTCATTGCTCTTGATGATGAAGAGCATCCTTATAATGGAGTCTCATATACTGAAAGACCTGGTGTCTTGGAATTGAGAGAACCACATGACAAATCTGGACTTAAGATTGTCGATGGTAATTCTGATCCATACAGAGGTTTTGGCCACATCTGTTTCTCAGTTGATAACATTGCTGAATGTGAAAAGCATTTGTTATCTACTGGTTGTAACTTCAAGAAGAAGTTATCAGATGGTAGACAAAAGGATATTGCCTTTGTCCTTGATCCAGATGGATACTGGATTGAATTGATTGAAAACAAACTCAATTATACTGAAGGTATCTACAAGACTTCTTCATTAAGATTGAACCACTCTATGATTAGAGTTAAAGATCCAAAGAAGTCATTGGCTTTCTACAAAGATGTTTTAGGTATGAAACAGTTCACTCAATTGAAATTCCCTGAAGCTTCCTTTGATTTGTACTTTTTAGGTTACGACCACACTGAAGGCTACGTTGAACAAGAAAGAGAAGATCGTGCAATTCAATCTACCAGATACTCAATTGTCGAATTAACCCACAACTATGGTACCGAGAGTGACGATTCTTTCAAAGGTTACTATCCAAACAATGTTGACAAGAATATCGTTGGTTTCTCAAGTGTCGGTATCTCTTGTAAGGATCCTGCTAAACTCTGTAAGGAAATAGAATCTGAAACTGATGTCAAATTTATCACAGCTTATAACAGTGATCCTGCTTTGAAGAACGTTGCTATTATCCAAGATCCTGATGGATACCACATCCAAATCTTAGGTCCAAACTCTTTCAAATCATCGTAAGTACTTTCCTCTTTTGTTTAGTAGTTTATCCTATACGTATATGTATCTGATTTTTTTGTTTTATTAATTGATCCAGATTATGAACAGACTTACTAATTTGTTTCTTGACTTTCTTTCCTTCAACACAGTGAAACCTCTAAGCTCTAACGCTTTCCAGTTTGAGAACATAATAATATACATATATACAGTTAGTCAGTTAGCTCATAATCACTTTAATTGCAATAATTAAAAGCACATTCCGTAGTCAACATGTAAATTCTTGATGTATTGGTGAAAAAAAAGTGCAACACCAAAAACTGCACTGACAATTTGTCGCACTTAAAGCGAGCAGGTTTGTGATTTCCCAAATAACAAGACTCCATAACAATATTTCACTAAACTGATTTGTATCTATGAAAGTAAGCCTACCCATAGTTAAATTTTATTGTCAAGTGGCTTTAATAAGAAACCTGATAATGAAAAAGCCGAAAATATTAAAGCTTGGGTCTTCTAACGTGCCAAAAAGCCCGGACTCTAAAGATTCAGTAAGCTTATCCAGTTTTACTGAAAGAACAGGTCTCAAGAGGTTTAATGGGACAATTAAAAGTAGAATTTCAAGTATAAAGAGAAGTTTCTCTACAAACAATTACAAAAGTCAATTTGTGGCAAATAAAGATAATGCTATTAGTACATATGCAGACACTTGTGTACCTGTTGAGAAATCCACAGCTGATTCAAGTTCTGCAAACTGTGAACCGGCAAAGCTATTAGGGTCAACTAGACTGAAGAAGTTCCTTACTCTAAAGAGACCAAATTCTAACCTTAAGGTAAGCCATATTATAGACAAGAACTCTAAATCAGAAAACATTAATATCAGCAATGCCTATCAGTTAAACAATGAAGCAGGTGTTTCGGACAGCGACTCTGGCATCTCTAATTATTCTATAAAACTGATTAGTAGAGGCAGTGACAACGATGGAAATTCTACCATTGGAGCCAACAACACTTTTACAATTTTAGATTACTTATCAGATACAAATGATTTTGATTGTTATATGAAATATAAGAATGATGACTTAATTACAACACTGAGTTTTATGCCAATGTCAGGTAACATACAAAAAGAAGATAATAGAAGCACAAATAAAGATCAAATCAATAAAAAGGTAACTGCTTCTTTAGAAGAAAAAGATCAATATTACTATGAATCTACGTCTGTTGAAAACAATAGTAGTGGTGAAAGCCATTATGAAGACGACAGACTAAACAATGAAGAGACATCACCATTAGTTGAAAAACAAATGAATAAATTGAGTCCAAGCTTTAGCAACCCATATTTTTTATCACCAATCAAACATGATTCCTTGGATAATTTAGGCGAAACAATGTTACAATCATGTGAAAAGTCGAGTTCAGAATATACTACTTCAATTTTTCCATCGCCAGTTATGCAGCTTGCCAATGAAGTTGACAAATCCAATCAAAGTTCAAGTTCTTCACCCAAAGAGTTGAATGAATTGAAATATGTTTGCCCAAATGATAATACTATCCTAACATCTCCTCCAGAAGATAAGTTGGCAAGAGTTCCTTTATCTACCAGTAGTATATTTTTGGAGAAGAAAAACTTAGAAACGCTATTAGGTGCATCACCAAGGTCACTAGGCAGACTTCAAAACATTCCAGAATTAAAAGTCAACGACAACACCAACAACTACGACAGAGATAGAGATAACTTTAGAGTCAGTGATAAATTTCCAGGACCAAAACTTCAAAAAAAAGTAGCATTGAATGAGTACTTTCAATCAAGCCACAAAATTAAAGAGAGCCCTGAAGTTGGACAAATTGTTGGCCAAGAACAAGACCATATTAAGGCCAAAATCCTGCGTAGTCCACAGATATCAGAATCTCCAGTTTCTTCAAATAGTCAAATAGTTTCTCCATTAAGTGAAATTGTATCAACTGATTCAGAAAAGGAAAATATAAACTCCAGTACCAGGTTGTTTTCATTCAGAAAATCACTACAAAACTTTTCACCAACCAAACATAGTCTTCAAAATTTCCAAAATTATTCCTTTAGTATATTACACGGGTTCAATGAGAAAGCTAACAAGGAGAAAAATCTGTTAGATAAATCTCAAGATATGTTTTTGCAAAGCAGTAACCATACCAACTACAATGAAGTCCTTAGTAAAAGACTCAAAGAGTGTACCCCAGTATCCATCCAAAGTTCTAAAAACTCTGATAATTTAAGCGGAAGCACTAATGATTCTGGTTGCTCTCCTGTTTCTACGGTTGTTGATATTTTTGAAAATTCAAGAAACAAGATTAACAATCAAGAAATTCAAGAAACCTTTCAGGATAAACTCAGTTCTTATGGAGATCATGATCTCGTGTACAATGTACATACTTCAATTGGAAATACTGGGAATGATCATGGTGGCAATAATAATATTGTCAATCCCCAAACAGAAACCAAAGATAATGAATGTAAAGGAAAAAATGGGTTTTATGAGTTTGCCTCAAAACAAGCTAATTGTAGTCCAGAAGAAGAGGTCACTAGTCAAAATATCAGCAAAAATGAAGACAAGAGTTCATCAATTAAATTCAATAGGATGGCCAAAGTAGTGTTTTATAGTAAATCAGATAAGCCAAAAACTATTGGAAAAACACGTAATTCGGATCACGGGTACTACAATGGCTTATCAGCCAGTGCAACAGGATCCAAGAAATCCAGCCTGTTTAGAAAATTAAGTGGAACGTTTACCAAAAATCAACTAAGAATCTCGTCTGGATTATCCACCAAGAATAGCAAGAAATCCATACTGAAAAACAGGATCAATGAAAATTCAGAGACCGAATCCCTAAGGGCGGACACTTGTGATGCTATCCATGTTAATGATTTTATTACATTCTTGAACATCCATGAGAAGAATAGAGTAGACATGGTTGGTTATTTATCACATTTTAGAGACAATCAGATTGAAAATTACGCCCAAAAGGAGAATGGAATGGGGATCAGCAAAGAGGCATTAAGACAAATCAGAAGACTATCAAATTCAAGTATATTAGCCGACAACGAATCATTCAAAGAGTTATTCCTCCAGAACATGGATGCCAATACAAATTGTAGCGATATTCCACAATTGTTTGGAGAAAACAGTTTTAATTCAAATCTGCTCCTGAATGATAATAACAATGTTGATCTGAGCCATATGGAGAATCCATTTCTTATGGTAAATGAGTATATGTCAAGTACCTTGAATACTGACTCTCTTTCCTATAAGCTTTATTCAGGTATTGTGTCGACTAATATTACATGAACCTTTTGTCTCTTGGTCTCTAACCTTTTTCCACTTTCTACCCCAATGTCCTCTTTTTTGTCTTTTCTTATTATTCACATTCATTTTCATTAGTGTAAAAATTATATAGTTGTTGTAATCTAATAAATGTTATAAGTATATTTTTGTTCATATGTACAAGAGATTATATCCGCTGTTTTATATTTATTATTGTATTTATATTTTTGAATCCCAGATATCTTCAGAACTACCCCTTTTCATCTCTTCAACCATACGGTCTTTGAAAAACTGCCTGATGTTTTTCTCCTTGACGTCACCTGTATTCAATGAGTTCTTGAAACAGAAATTAAGCTTCTCATTTTGTCTCTCACACATGGTGAAATCTCCGTATCTGTAATAATGGCGCACTTGACCACCAAGTGACATGCACTCCATGACTTCGTTAATCGCCGTGACGCATGACATTTCTTTCTGTTGAATAAAAGGTAGGATTCAGTTAGTTAGTATGAGAAAAGCGTGATTGAAAAATAAACTGAAAAATAAGTAAGGCTGTTACATACAGGAAACTTATCAAGCGGGAGCTGTCTGATCTTATTAGCACCTGCCTCTCTCTTTGTAATGATGTCCTTTCCAGGTGTTGTGGCGGAAGTAGTAGTTGTCTTAGTAGCGGTATCTGAAGGTGATGATGATTTTGATTCGTATGCTTCTTGCAAAGCGCTTGCAAACGTGCTGATGCCGTCTTGCTGTGTGCTGGCACTCTCCAGCACTGGTACCTGTTCTGTCTCTGGTTCTTTATTTGATGATCTGAACCACATTTTGCTGTGTTAAATATCTATATAGTTCTTTACAGTTCTTCAAATGAGCTTTTAGAGTGCTTCAATGGCTTTCTTCACTTCTTTCTTTTAACAGCCTCTACTGTGATTTCTTCACTTTTATGCTCTGCGCCGATCGACGTTCTTGGGGATTATCTAATTTATTCACATTTCAAAATGTCATATTGTGATCCTAGTAAGACATTATTATTAAGACATATAAACCCATATTTCCTCCTAATTGCCTGTTAGCTACTGCTGTTTATGCGTTGATGAATAGATATTTGACCCGTATACCACTCAGACAGCTGACACGTCCGTACTTTACACAATTGAGAATGTCTTCGTCTAATAAGGTGAACAAAACCGAAGAGGAATGGAGGGCCATTCTTAATCCTATGCAATTTGCCGTCTTAAGAGAGAAGCACACAGAAAGGCCACACACTGGTGAGTACAATTCACAGTATTCCCCAGGTGTATATAATTGTGCTGGTTGCGACCAACCTTTGTATAAGTCCAGCACAAAGTTTGACGCCCACTGTGGTTGGCCTGCCTTTTACGAAGCATTGCCTGGATCTGTGACTACCGTGGAAGATAGATCGCATGGAATGACTAGAATTGAGATGATGTGTTCTAGTTGTGGTGGACATCTTGGTCATATTTTCAAAGGTGAAGGTTTCAAGACACCAACTGATGAAAGACATTGTGTTAACAGTATTAGTTTGAAGTTCAATCGGGAGAGCAAATAGTTGGTGATTCTTTTGATTAGGGAATACATATATATTCAATTTATTTATTTATTTATTAGTTTATTTACATAGTGTTTATTAAGACAGCTTTTTATTCATGAAATGAAATGTTTTATGTACAAGTAAATGGATCTTGAACCACTGAATCGATAAGCATTTTCTTTGCATTTTCTTCTTCTCTTTTCTTAGCCTCTGTCTTGAGTCTAAGTTTCTCTTGTCTTTCTAATTTCTTCTGTTCCTTTAATGAACGCTTATCCAACTTCTCACCATCGGCCTTTTTATCTTCGGTTGCTGTAGCTTTGCTTGTGTCATTGTCGTTTTCCTTGACTGGTTCGATTCTGTCTATTTTGAAATATGAGATATTAGTAACATTTCCGTATTCTTTATATTTGACATTTCTTTCTTCGAAGATGGATCTTATAGAATCCAAGATCTTATCTCTCTTGATCTGTTCAATATCACTGATTCGTAAAGTTCCAGCATCTAAAGTACTTCTCACTCTGGCCAACTCTGCCTTATGAGTTCTTTTATCATGAACTAAAATATCTATTGAATAACCTTTATCCAAAAAACCATTAATTTCCTTTCTTTTTTGTAAAGTTAAATCAGATATATTTATACTCCATGTCATTTTAATCAATTTGATTTCATTTATTTTCTTCAATCTTTCCTTTTCCTCCTTTTCTTCCTTTATTTTGGCCCTTACCTTTGCAGCTTCTATCTCAGAATGACTTAAAATCTCAACAATGCATACTTTCCCATTATTTTCTTCTTGAATACTTCTTACGATTAGCAAATGAGTGTTTGGATTTATACCTGGGGATATCACGTCTATAGTAGTGGTTGCTGTCACTTTACCATCGGTGACCAGTTTGACACGACCATCTTGAGACTCTCTTTTAATTTCTGCAATGGTATTACGTAACTTTAACTTATTGGCAACACTTTCTTCAGATTCGGGCTCTTCAACTTTCTTGCTTTTAGGTGGGTTGTAATTTTGGTATCTATTCTGACTTTCAGCTGTGTTTGACCTTAGCCTATTGTTGTTATTAGAATTAGTATTCCTTTTTGTCATATTATTTGCAAAATTCATATATTTTTGATTGGGTGACTCTGAGTTACTGTTTGAAGCACTTCTTGGAGTGAAAGTATTAGACGAACTGAAAATATCGTTCATGTTTTTAGATTTTTTCAAGGAGTTGTTGTTATTATTATTATTATTATTATTGTTATTGTTGTTTTGGAAAGAACTGTTTGGTCTAGTATTCTTATTGTTACCATTAAGCTGATTGCCTCTTGTTGAATTATTCGAAAGATTATCCATAAAGTTCTTGAGGGCGTTATTCTGAGATGATCTAGAAAAATTATTATTCCTATAGTTATTATTGTTGGTATTGTTGTTGTTATTATTGCTGCTATTACTATTGTTTCTCATACTTCTTTGTAAGAATGAATCTCCAAGCGAAATACAAGAAGTTGAAAAGGAACACACCTTCAGCGGTTTCACTGTCGGCAAAGACGACAAAAGAGGTCTTGTTCCAAGGGTCATACTTATTAATAAGTTGCTTCTCCTTTAAATAACCACTATTCTTGTTTATACTATGCTGTGTACAATTGTATAAACCTCAAGTTGAAAAATATATTTACCACCTGCACTCTTGATCCTACTGAAAAAGTTCCTTACCAGATAGATAAATGTCTTTAGTTTAATTTATTTTAATTTAATTTAATTTAATTTAATAGAGCCCTCCGTCCAAATGCGGCAGTATGCGTGTTTTAGTTTTTAGTTGCAAACTAAACCCACGGGACCGCTCGAATTCGGCATAGTGTTTCCGTTTTGAGCCAGGGTGGGGGCCAAGGTGGGGGTGTAGAGTGGGATAGAGTGATAAGAGAGAGTGATTTAGTTAGTGAGGAGATAAGCAGAGTCTCCCCCAGTATGGTTCCTCCCATTCGGAGTCAAAGCCACGGTCAAGCTTGGAGGTCCAAGGTCAAGCTCAGAAACTCCGTAGAGTGGTGGAAAACTGATACTCAACATCTCTTCTTGCGTCAATTTATTGTATATATACTTGTAAGCATATATATTAATATTTATATCTCTCTCACTGTCCCATACTCAGTACAATTCATGCTAAGATCTCAGATCGCTCAATTAGCTTCTTCTGTCTCCAGATCAGTAACTGCCAAGTTTCCATTCACATTTCCGAAATCAATGTCCACCTCCACCAAGCCTAAAGTTCTCCGTTTCGGTCCTATTAGATACGCCCAAGACGCATGGACTGAATTTGCAAAGCAAGTCGAAGTTGTCGAATCTTCAGCTAAGACCCGTGATGAGTTCATTGCTGAATTAAAAGCAGGTAAATACGATGATGTTTCTTGTATAACACGTACTTTTGAAAGTGTTAATATTACTGGTAAATTCGATGAAGAATTAGTTTCCCATTTACCATCTTCCATCAAGGCCATTTGTCACAATGGTGCAGGTTATGATCAAATTTCTATCCCACCTTGTGATACCAAGGGTATTCAAGTCTCCAATGTCCCTTCATTGGTTGACAATGCCACTGCCGATACTCATATTTTTTTACTATTATCAGCATTAAGAAACTTCCAAATTTCTCATGATAACTTAATGCAAGGTAAATGGGAAGACGGAACTAAATGTGCAGGCACACCAGTTGGTCATGACCCAGAGGGTAAAGTTATTGGTATTTTTGGTATGGGAGGTATTGGACGTGCTGTACGTGATCGTTTAAAACCATTTGGATTCAGTAAGATCTTGTACCATAATAGAAGAAAATTGGCACCTGAATTAGAAGGAGGTGCAGAATACGTTTCATTTGATGAATTATTAACTCAATCTGATATTATCTCCATTAATATCCCATTAAATCCAGCAACCAAGCATTCTATTAATGAAGAAGCTATTACTAAGATGAAAGAGGGTGTTGTTATCGTTAACACTGCAAGAGGTGCCATTATTGATGAAGCCGCATTAATCAAGGGCTTGAAGTCAGGTAAGGTTCGTTCTTGTGGTTTAGATGTATTTGAATTTGAGCCACAAGTTCCTAGAGAATTATTAGAATTACCTAATTGTGTATCTATTCCACATATGGGTACACATTCAGTTGAGACTATGAAGGCTATGGAAGAATGGGTTGTATTAAATGCAAAGACTTATTTGGATACAGGTAAGGTCAAGAGTATTGTTCCAGAATTAGAAACCAAGTACAAGTTATAATCGATTGAGTAAACTAAATAACCAAAATAAATACATTCTATATATATATAATTTAATACAATACTATATATCAAGTAATACATTAAGATATGTCATAATACTCCATACGCCTCAAGACTAATTACGCGGTACCAAAACAAGCGAGCAGATCAAAGTAAATCTGAGAATAGCCGTCAAGTGGGTTATGGGTTTGATACTTTCGGATTTATCGCCAGAATGGGGGGAAGTTGATCAACTAATGTTAAGTTAATATTATGTTATATATATATATATATATATATATATATATAGGTATACTGTGTTGATTATACAGTTTCTATAATGTTTGGTGTACATATATAGCATATACATTGTGGATTGGATATAGAGGTGAATAAATTAGTCGTATCCGACGATTGCTCGGTAACTTATCTTCTAGCCGTTATGTTGTCTTAGGTCATAGTTGTTGCTCTAATTCTACAAGCATTTGTAAATATAAACATAAGTAATAGACATATACTAATCAAGGTAAAAAAATAAATAAGATTAAAACAAAACACAGGGTGGATTTTTTTTTATTTACTGAATTTACAAGTGTCATACATAATAATAGACTAAAGGTTGTAATAGACACACATATGCGAGTAAAGCAGAGTAAAATCATATATATTAGATGTAAACGCATCATAGTCATACTCACACTCATATAAGCAACATCTGGATACAGTATACATCATATTGAGCTCACTCTCTGTGTTCCTTCTCCTTGAATCACCATTTACCCACTCTTCTTTTCACTACACTACACTCTCTTCTTACAAAACAGCCGCTTCGGCTTCCCACGCTGATTGTTACTCAAGACAGAAGTTATCTCCATATCCATATCCACAAGACCGACCAGCACAGACACTCTACACTGTACCCCAGTATACACTTACTCATACACTCCCTCGGCATTAAACCTTTGTCCGAGTATCAGACTGAAATATCTTCCACCTTTGCTCCCTCTTAAATAGCCACTCAACTGCTTATTCACCGACAACTGCAGCACCACCCAGTTGCCGAACACACACTCCCTGCGTCTGTCTGCCTGCTCATCTGCTCCAGTGTATCTGCCCTTAAACAGTACATATCCCCCACCCCTCTCATAGACTCCTAAACTGCTTAATTAGCTTGCTACTACCCCCCTTCCCCCCAATATTCCCACTCTTCTTACTCTACGCTGCTTCTCCGCTAAGCTGCGCTAAAAGAGCAAAAATTTAAAATTTTTCCAATTTTCGCTACATAGAATTGGAATTTCTCTGGGATTTATTTACCACTCAAGCAGCATACTGTCCACCAATTGCATCTACTAGTTCTTCTACTGAATATCCATATTCACGTTGAGGAATAACTCTCACTCCACGGATCCCACTCCAGTTTTCCGAGTCTCAAATAGATTTTACCGCTGCCCTGATAAATTCTCACAGCAGAGAAGCTCTTTTCTTCGGCTCCGTTATCCTACCTATTTCAAAAATCACAATAATTTTTCATTCCGTCATTTTTTTTTATAAATACAGGATTTACAAAAAAAAAACTTGATACTTAAAGAGTTTAGAATTGTATTGCTTGAAAGACTGATTAATTAGATTATCTTATAGATATTGAAGTTCATTCATTCACTCAATCATACACCCGTCAACTCCAGATTTCCACTTTGCCAACAATTCATAAGATTATTTCATTTTGACAGCTTCAAAATACCCCTCCATTCATTTTCATCATACTATACAATACAATAATAACTGCATTATTAATATTTTTATTATTATTATTATTATTATTATTATTATTATTATTATTATTATTATTATCATAATTTAACTTACTAAACCCAAATGAACAACTCATTCAAGGAAAACTCACAAATTAAAATGACAATGTCAACCTCGCAACAACATCAATCGCATTCACAACAATCCCAACAACCTCTTATATCACAATTACAACCACAGTCACAATCACAGCAATCTATAGAATCACGGATAATAATAAACCCAAATGATCAGAAACTCCATGCTATACATATGGGCCATGACGTTGTCGAAATAGATTACGAGGCTTTACCTGAAAATTCCTCCGTGGTGGCTCAATTAGGTGCTGGTGCATTTGCAGGTATAATGGAACACACAGTTATGTACCCAGTTGACGCCATCAAGACTAGAATGCAAACTTCTAAAGGTAAAAATTTACCTCATGGAATCATTGCTTCTGTATCTAAAATTTCTTCAACTGAAGGTGCTTCAGCTCTATGGAGAGGTGTCACTTCAGTTGTTTTAGGTGCAGGTCCCGCTCATGCTATTTATTACTTGGTCTTTGAATCTACAAAAACTGCATTGGTTAACCACTTTACTACTACTAGATCAAACACTTTGGTTACTGATGAAAAACATCCATTGATTGCCTCTGCCTCGGGTATTGCTGCTACAATTACTTCTGATGCCTTAATGACCCCATTTGACGTGATAAAGCAAAGAATGCAATTATACCATGAAACTTTAAAAAATACCACTGCTAAGACATCAATTGACTCTACAGCCGGTGCTACTGCCACTGCCACTGCTAGTGCTATAACTGCTTCAGCTACTCAACAATTAAAGAATAATAGCGTATCAGTTTGGTCAATATCTAAAAATATATATAAAACCGAAGGTCTTTCCCCATTCTTTATAAGTTATCCAACTACTTTGATCCTTAACATCCCATTTGCAGCCATCAACTTTGGTGTTTACGAATGGGCTTCTTCCAAACTTAACCCAAACCAATCATATAACCCATTACTCCACTGTATCTCTGGTGGTATATCGGGTGCTGCAGCTGCTGCGGTTACTACACCATTTGACTGTATCAAGACCACTTTACAAACAAAGAACTTGAGTTCAGATCCAAATATGAATAAGATGAGAGGTTTCAAAGATGCTGCGGTTAGTTTATATAGAAATAACGGATATCCAGGATTTTTCAGAGGTTTAAGACCTAGAGTTGTGTTTAACGTTCCTTCAACTGCTATTTCTTGGACAGCTTACGAAATGGCAAAGGCTTATATTTCAAGTTGATTTAATTCAATTAAAATTTTGAAATGAAACGAAAAATATATCTTTTGTCTTTATTTAATGTGATGTTATGCTCTTTATATTAATGACTCTTTTGTTTGATACTTGAGTTTTATCTTTTGTTTTCCTCTTTTTCCCTTCATCCACTACAGCTATTACTACTACTACTACTTACTTTTATTTTTTTATTACTATCATCATGAATCTCTTCTCTTGTTAATCCTTTTTGTTTTCCTTTCCCATCTGGGTTTTCTATTAGTGTATATAACCACTATACATTGCTTAAAACCAGTATATACGTTTTTTTTCCTTCTTTCATGTCCATATCTTAACTTAATAATAAATAATTATTTCGATAAAACCCAGTATATTCATACATGTACAATTAATTCACTTTTGTTGATTATTTTCTTGACGTATTAATGTGAAGCCAAGCCCGTTATTAAACGATGAGAAGTCTTGACTTCAAGTCGCTGGGCTACAAATGAAAATGCAACACATGAGGCCAAAAAGCCTATAAAGTTGTAGAACTATACAAGTAGTATTGGTCCTTGATGGTTAGTAATTGAGCCAAAGCTTTGTATATTGATAATTCCGTAACCTTAGGATATGATCAATTGAGATCCAGATTTAACTTACGGCTTTACGTGAATATTCTCTTTCTTCTTCATCTGTTCTGAAAGAAGAAAAGATTCCTCTAAGATTGGGCACTATCATGCTTTTATCCTTAAAAACCTTGTAGATCTTATTGCTTTCAACCAACCAATTGACCTTTATCAACCTCACAGCACAGTAATATTCCACTTCAAGATACTCCTAATCAGCTATTTGAAATATGCTCGCTTCTTACCCGCACGTTGCAAACCCCGGCCCCAATTTCCCTATTTAATCTAAATGGCTGTACAGATGAAAGCAGCTATACCGCATATACATTGTCCCCCACTGGACTCAACACAACTAACCAGAGAAGCTAGGCACCATACAATGAAGGCATCGCTGTCAAGGGAATGGAGCCTGTGGAACCAGCTTACCCTGGGCCACAAGCTATTCAAAAACGAAGAAAACAAGGATACAAGTAATCCAAGGGTGCAGATAAATAAGACCAATGATAATAATGTCATTATCAACAAAAATAAAGCCCACTTCTCTACCGAATGGGGTTTGTGGAACCAGTTGAAATTGGGTCATAAAAAGTATAAATTTGACCAAGAAGACTGTGTCAAAGAGCCAATTATGGTTAAGAAACAAGAGCAATACTTGGTTACTTCTATCATCACTACCGATAATAACGAATTGGACTTGGAGAAGGGATTAAATGAGAAGGACTATAAGAATGAAAAGGAAAAGGACGGTTATGAGTTTAATGGGAATTACAAAAGAAGTGGTTTGAAGCGCAAAATTCGTCACGGTTTGGAGACTATGTTATTAGTTTTACTTTTAGCTTATAACTTGACCACTTTCATTACTTATTACTATGGTGGTAACAATGACCTACCCATTGGAAATGAACCAATGGAAGATTTCAAGTCAATTGCAAGCCATTATGGCTTAGTTGATGGATCTGAAACTACCATTTCTCTATCATCCAATTCCACCAAGGGCTCGTTAGAAGAAGTGAAAGAAATCGATATTCCACATCCGGATTATGGTGAATCTCTGTTTTCTCAAGTTATCCTGAATCATACTTTTGGTAACTCATGGGGTCATCCTGCCTTTAGTGACTACAAACCTCCAAAAGACTTGAATTTCACACATGTTGTTCTTCAATTAGATACCTATGTTGGTGGCATCCAGTACGATAGATTGGCTCATGTTTATCTTCATGATATACCTATTTGGAGAACATCTACAATTGAGCCTGGTGGAAGATTGTCCCACTCAAGAACTTTTAAGGATATTTCTAAATATAACGGATTGTTCAGAAAGGAGGGAAAATTGATGTTCCAATTAGACAATTTGTTAACTTCAAGATTGACTGGTGCTTTTGAAATTACAATGACTGCTCATTACTACAATATGCCAAGCAAAATTGT
The DNA here is from genome assembly GCA_030571015.1 of Ogataea sp. yHMJ1. Classification (NCBI taxonomy): domain Eukaryota; kingdom Fungi; phylum Ascomycota; class Pichiomycetes; order Pichiales; family Pichiaceae; genus Ogataea; species Ogataea sp. yHMJ1. Next base: position 113,004 of record JAJLXB010000014.1, read on the forward strand.
AACCCTCTCATTTTTTGACAAATACGGTAAAGAAGCCTCAAAGGTATTACCTATCGTTAAAAATACACCAATAGGTCTTGATTCTGACTCTGACTCTGACTCTGATTCTCAAAGCACTACCAGACCACCATTGGTATATTATCCAGATAAGAAAATTTCATACAAAATGCCAAAGGTAAGTCACAATACTACTTCTGTTAAGTTGGAATTGTTTATGACGGGTAATGCAGATGAAGAATTTTGGTACGGAAATCTTTTGGATGAATACAAAGATGTGTTTCAAGATGAAGGATACTCTTTCCCCGGTCATGGATCCTGTAGAATGGTCCACGTATATGTTGATGGTAATAGAGTTTCCTCAGTTAATCCATACCCTATTATTTACACTGGTGGTCTTTCACCAGCTTTATGGAATCCAATTGTTGGTGCTGGCACTTTCGATATCAAAGCTTTAGAAGTAGATCTAACTTCTTTATTACCTATATTTTGGGAGAAGAAGGCACACTTAGAAGTTGAAATTTCTAATTGTGTCGATGATGATGAGAAACATCTAAAGACTCCAAAGACTCCTAAATCTGGCTTGGGAAACAACTGGATCTCTACAGGTAACATAATAACTTTTGAAGATCCTTTGGTTGTTGCATCATCAGGTGAAATTCTAAAGCTTGATAATTCAACATCTATAAAATCTCTTGGTTTACATGCTCCTATGTCAAGTTCTTACTTCCAATTAATTAACTCAAAATATTCCCACTTATTAACTTCTCATTTGAACTTTACATTGTCAAATGGTACTCAATTGAGTTATCTTACAGAAACAAGTAATTTTGCAAATCAGACAAGCGTTGGAGTCTTGAGTCAGTTTGGTAAAAAGCAATCATTAGCTACCATTCCACGTACATCAACCACTTTTGAATCCAAACTTTTAAAAGAGGATACTTCCTTATCTACCAGTGATAAGTTCCAACTTGAGCACAAATACGCATTGATTGTTAACGTTTTAGAAGATAGACAAGATGGTTCCCCAGATGTGCTTTATGGAGTCAACATTACAAAGTCTGCAACTTTCAAGACCATTGTTGATGATAAAACTACTATGAAATACAAAGGTTTTGAAAACGGTACTTCAGAGTTTTATATCTCACCAAACGGTAACCACGGTTTTGCTTCAACTCAGCATAACGTTTCAATGATTAGAGTCGATCCATTGCCAAACTTCAAATATAGCAGAGGCATTGCTACAGTTAATGGAACCATCATTTATGATGAAGAAGACGGAAATGATGATGAGGTTGCAATTTTGTCCCAGACAGAACATGAATTTGCTATTGATTCGATTGTTAAAAAATTACAAGAAAGTTCAAACTTCTTTGGATCAGAAGAAATTTTACTTGATCTTATATCGAATGAAGAGTTTATTTCCTCCGATTATGGCTTGTTGGTCGAACTAGACAATGTTTTATCTATTGATACCAGCGACTTCAAACAAGACAATTTTGAAACAAAAGAGATATCCCAGCGCCATGGACTACTACATAGGCTTACTGTAGGTTAAACTATATAATTGCCTTTTGTCCTATCTATAAAAAAAAAGATTGTAACTACATATATGACAATTTAAATACTCAATAAACTTTTACTATACAGAGCTCGACTTTGCGCAGAGAAACCGAAATAGGCGCTAAACGGGGGAGCTCTTTGTGATTCTCGTCACTCTTGTATTTCTTTACAAGAAACAAGTTACTCTTCTTTCCTTCCTTATATGTCCCTTTCTTCTTCTCTTCTTTTCTGATATCTCTGTTCCATACCTACTGTACACTAAACGTTTACGTTGTCTACAATTAAAATGGGATTTTTTTCTTTTATCACCAACCTCTTACAAACCATCGAACAATTTGGGGAAGAATTTCTTGAGTTTGACTTTGAAGGTGAATTTGAATACGATTATGCAGAAATCACTTCCCCCAAACAACAACAACAACAACAACAACAATGTCAATTAAAAACAACTTTCCAATCTTACGTTCAAACTTTTCAATCCACCTTAGCTGGCTTGAAGGTTTTTCACACCACTACATTTAATTTTACTGAATTTACCTTCAAAGCTATGACTTATTACTCCATTTTTGAAATCTCCAACCTCATTACTTTCCTCTGTTTCCTTCAATTGAACCCCGACTTTGACCAAGATATCTCCATGATTATTTTTGACAGCATTAGAATTTCATTTTTCTTTCGGTTGCTACTCTTATCTATTTCTGTCATTAAAGCATTGGTTTTGACCCTTGTCTCAATTGTCGCGGTAATCACAAACGGTTATACTGCGTTCTTCCATACGATTTATGGCTTCATTTGTTCAAATACTCTTGGACTTATGCAAAAGTCAAGTCGTCTTATCAACAACATTACATTTTACAACAACAAGTACACTTCAAATGTTACAAAATCATGCAATAGTGTTCAGTCCTTCTTGTTCGTATCCAAAAAAATTGAGAACAAGTTCTCAGATTGCAAAAAGAACACAAACCCTCACATTTGTTTCAAGGGAAACTCTCAACCACAACAACATTTCTTTAAACAAATTATTCAATACTTGACTCAACGTTTTATGTTCTTACTCACTATAAGCTCAAATCTTCTTCTTATTGTTTTTTATATGTCGGCACTTGCCACTGCTGATCAAGTCTCTTGTTCCGATTTACAACTTTTATTCTTTCAATCTCTCAAGACTCTAACCTCTTTAGATTATAGAACAACATTTGCAATTGATAATTGCACTTTTACTTTGAAACGTGTCTTTAATAACTTATCTGAGTTCTGGAAGATTGCTGAAGACTTTTTTGACCAACTTTTAGAATATGATGATGACGAAATTATTGCAACTTGCCCACCTCAATCTCAATCTCCATTTCAACCACAAAATGAGCCAAAATTGTATCACTTCAATCTGAAAGCTTTCCACTTTTCAAAATATGATTACGAAATTGCATTCCAATTTTCCTTTTATAACTACAAGTTTTTATCTCAAATTAAAAGAATCACAAAAGAAATTCAAATCTTTATCATTAGACAATCATTATTTCTAATCTTCAACCTACTTCTTTTTACAGAGTATGAAGATTTATTATCTGAAGCTTATGAATCAGTTATTTTAGAAAGACAAAAAAGCTTACAAAAGAACAACTTAAAAGACAAAACTTTTCTTTGGGCTCAAGATCAAATGGAAAAGGGAGAGTTCTTCCCATCCTTGGACAGAAGACCCCAAACCTCCGATATTAATATGAACACTTTCAACTCTTTTAACTCTTTCAAATCTTTCAAGAACAATCACAACAATATCAGTTTTGATTCAGAAATTAAACTAAGCCCAGACTATTACTATAACTTTTCCGACCTTGAGTCAGACTACAATGAACAATATGAAAAATGCATTTACAACAATGCCGAGAGTCTTAGCGATTCTGTTGATACGAATGATGCCTACTTATCATACAGTGAAACTAACTTTATTGGCAGAGACTTTGGCACTGAATACGGCTCCTCCACAGGATCAACCAAAAAAACAACAATTAGCTTCAATGGCGAAACCGAAATTTTGGTCTTTGATAAGCACGATACTCCCAACTCCATCTCCAAAGCAGTTGAACATAATGGATATGCGTACCTACATTCTATTTTAACCAAAAAAACCCAATTACAAAGCATTCAAGAAATTCAAGATGCTTTCAATGAAAATCAGCCAGATATAGACAGAACAAAAGACTTTCACTTCCTTCACCACTCTCCAGAACAACTGGAACTCATGAAATTACAACAAATTCAAACTTATTACGAAATTTACTTCCCAGAATCTCCCGATTGCTACGATTACGACATATACTATTAAAGCACCTACATTTAAATAAAAGACACCTAAAAGACATTTGCATATATTACATCAAAAACCTTCGTAGCATAAACAAGTAAAAAGCAGTGCACCAGAGACTATAGTGAGTTGTAATACACGTATTCCTTTTCAACGAATTGGCCACTTGGCCGAGTGGTTACTACAGCGGGTTTAGCTCAGTTGGGAGAGCGTTAGACTGAAGATCTAAAGGTCCTGAGTTCAATCCTCAGAAGCCGCATTTATTTTTTTTTATTTTTTCATTATAAAAGAAGTCTACATATATTGTAAAATATTATATGTATGCTTCCACTTTCTTTTTAGTGGTTCTGTGTTACTTCTTTCCGGACCTAGGTGTAACGTACTAATAAATTTATCTTCAACTGCCTAGTTAGTTTCCTCAAGATTCTCCACGATAAAGTCTAAGTATGTGGTTTTCACACAAACTCATTCTCCAATAACTATAAGCTTCTTTTTAGACAGCAATATATATCTTCTGCAAAGTATGTTCCTTATTTTAGTTCAATTCGGTGAATTACTCATGTAAATGACAAATACAACGTTATTTTATGAGTTAAAATATATGCTATGCTGTCAATTATAAATTTTTAAAACTGTTGAAGTTATAACAATTATAGACTTATTCATTTAAGCCATTCACAAAATTCTCATCAAAATTACGAGAAAGCAACTATAGTTGCAAGACAGAAAAAATATAAAATCAGATTGATATAATAACAGATACTAATGGACACTTGCACTGGTAAAGAAAAGTCTTGATAGACAACCACGAGAAATGTCAGAGCAGAAAATGTTGTACTACAGAAACTAAAAACAGACACTTCCTGATCGGGACGAGGGCAAAACCAAAAAGAGACAGGGCTTGCTAGATAAACAAGCCTTACTTCATATTTGTATCTTTATTTACTATTTATCCCTCTTCCCAGTCAATTCTTCCCCAGTCCCCCCCAAAAAAAAACCATCCATACTTTCACGTCGTGCTCCCAGATTGCTCTTAACGTAAGTTTCTTTAATAAACCTTTTTGAAGAAGTTTCAATTCCCCCCTGGTTGCTTGCGTGGTTCATAACGATCATCTTTGTGCCCTGGAATTTGCCTCATCCCACGTTTTAGCCATCCATACTAACTTCCCCATTTTAATTTTTTTTATAGCTTGAACTTATTCTTCTTTGGTTAAAAACATACTCAGACACAACCCAGTTCTTGGATTTTATTAAACTAATTTAACAACAAAATGCAGCTCTCATTATCCACTTTAACTTCGGTTGCTCTCTACTTATTGGCTGCTTCCCCACTTGCCGAAGGTAAAGTGTTTTCTGCTCCAATCAAGAAACATCCAGTTACTGATACTTACAAGGATATCACTTACAACCAATACATCAACTCTTTGAAAAACAAGTATGTCAAGTTATTTAATGACAAAAACCCACAAGAGCAAACCGCCTTTATTCCATTTTTAAGTGGCTCTGAAACCGGTGTAGAATCTAATGAACATGATGCTCCATTAACCAACTACGCAAATGCTCAATACTTCACTGAAATTCAATTAGGTACTCCAGGTCAACCATTTAAGGTCATTCTTGATACCGGTTCTTCCAACTTATGGGTTCCAGGTTCTTCATGTTCCTCTTTAGCTTGTTACTTACACTCTAAGTATGATAGCTCTTCTTCCTCCACATACAAGGCAAATGGTACCGAATTTGCCATTCAATACGGTTCTGGTTCTTTAGAAGGTTTTATTTCTCAAGATGTCTTAACTATCGGTGATTTAGTCATTCCAGGTCAAGATTTTGCTGAAGCTACTAATGAACCAGGTTTAGCTTTTGCTTTTGGTAAGTTTGACGGTATTTTAGGTCTTGCTTATGACACTATTTCCGTTGACAAGGTTGTTCCTCCAGTTTATAATGCCTTAAACTTAGGCTTATTAGAAGAACCACAATTTGCCTTCTACTTAGGTGATGAATCAAAATCAAGTGCTGACGGTGGTTTAGCTACTTTTGGTGGTGTCGACAAATCCAAATATAGCGGTGATATCACTTGGTTACCTGTTAGAAGAAAGGCCTACTGGGAAGTTTCCTTTGAAGGTATTGGTTTAGGTGATGAATTTGCCAAGTTAGCTAAGACAGGTGCTGCCATCGATACCGGTACCTCTTTAATTGCTTTACCAAGTGGTTTAGCTGAAATTTTAAACTCTGAAATTGGTGCTACCAAATCTTGGTCTGGTCAATACACAATTGAATGTGAAACCAGAGCTTCTTTACCAGACTTAACTTTAAACTTTGCCGGTTACAACTTTACCATTACTCCATATGATTACACTTTAGAAGTTTCTGGTTCTTGTATCTCTGCTTTCACCCCAATGGATTTCCCAGCCCCAATTGGTCCTTTGGCAATTATTGGTGACGCTTTCTTAAGAAAATACTACTCTGTCTACGACTTAGGTAAGAACGCTGTTGGTTTAGCTCCTTCCGTTTAAATTTCTTTTACTTGAAGTAGAAAGAAATAAGATTGTCATTTTGTTTTAGATACCGTTCAGTATTATTATTTTGTCTTCATCTGATTTTTTGCAAATCATTTTCATCACGATTCTTCGAAAAATAAAATAAAAAATTCAAAAAAATAATCAAATTATACTTCAAAATTATCCGGTGATGATTAGGTCTACCTCTTTCTTTTTTTTTTCCCAAACTATTCATTACCTTTTTCGTTTTTACTTCTTTTGTCGTAGCCTTTATCTTATCTTAGTTTTTACAGAAACTAACATATTCGGTTCCAGGAATTTGCTTACTACAATTGTTTTCATTGATTAATTATTATGTACTCTCTACATACCTTTTTTTTATATTATTAAATGATCATTCGTCCTATTTTCGTATTTATCTTAAATCATTCATCAATTTAAAATTAAATTATACCATGTAAATATAATATGTAAAAAAATCTATGATTCACTGTACTATATAGGAATGCCAATATCATTTTGTTTTTGTGGTAAGCTTTTTTAATTTTTTTCCCTTTTGTATGCAATAGCCAGTTAGTAGGAAGTAAGTCAACTTCACTGGCTTAAATTATTTAAATCGGCTCTCTTTGCCTTTTTGTTGGTATTTCCATTTCCAATCGCCATGTATGATTCATCGTTCTCAAGTTCTGTTAAAATATCTTCGTTCTTACGTTTACGATCCGTCACTGGATTCATCATCAATTTAGGTAAGTATTTCTTATCTGATTCGTCCTGAGGTTCCACAAGGACCTTCTCATCATCTTCTTCCGGCTTACTACGAATACCATTTTGATATAGACCTGTACCATCATTAACTTCAATTTTGTAACCCAAATATTCCTTTCTTGTTGTGTCAGAGACAAAATGAACGATATCACCATTGAAAATCTTTATTTTATTTCCCTTTTTAACCCTTTTACCATTGACATGACAGGCATTGGTACTATAATCCAATAACCAAAGATCCTCTAGACCCATCGCTGGTGATTCAAATATAGTAGTCTGCATAATTGGATGACGTTTCTTCAAGAACAGACAATGCACTTTGGAAATCCTGTCATCGGATATTCTAAAGTCTGATTTGTCAAGTCTTCCAACCACAAATGGATTTACACCTTGTGGGATATACACTAGACCGGGCATTTTATGTTTAGACCCTTTGAGTAAATGCAGAGTTATGAAAGTACCTGCTGGTGGGCCTTTCTTACCAGATGTGCTTGATTTTTGAGCAATATATGGTAAGCTCTTGTCATTATCGCTGAAATCCAATTTACTAATGGATGTGGATAATGAGCTAGCTAATGCCATTTCTTTTTCTTTATCTAAAACTTTACCCTTTGGTGTTGATGACTCGAGCTCACCTATTTGGAAAGACGCGTTAGGTGCTGGTGTTGTGGTATTATTTGGATTTGGATTTGCATCGGTATGTATCTCTGACTCAACATTTGAATCACTTGCGTTGTTGCTACTACCATTTGTTGCTTGTTCAGGTTCAGTTGGTGAAACGAGATAATTATTATTTGCTGGGTTAGTTGTAGTATGTGGCTGTGAATATATTGGCTTTTGAGTCGGCTTAACTGGGGGCATGTTAGGAACTTTGAAAACTGTACTTGGCATTAAGCCATCTTGGTTCGTGGGTATATTATTCTGGTTCGAGTTTTCTTGTGGTCGTTGACTGTTTGCTTGTTTCTGCTGAAACTGCAATGGTGAAGACAAGGGAGGTTGACTACCACCTATTCTCTGTTGGTGAGACTGGCTTTGTGACAAACTAACCATACTTTCTTGTGTCATTGCATCTCTTATCCATGGATGCTGTAAAGCTTCAGATGCATTAAGTCGCAATGATACGTCTATTTCTAATAATCTACTCATAAAATCTCTCCCTTCCAATGAAACTCCATTTTCTTTCAGTAAAGATTCATGATAATTACCAGCCGTTATATTTTTAAATAGTACCTCTTGAGTTGAACCACTAAATGGTAAATGAGCAGTTAATATGACAAAGACTAAACAACCGATAGACCACATATCCACTTTATTTGAATAAGCGTCTTCGATAGTTCTACCATTACCCAAATACCTGCTCTTGTTCTTCTTAGCACCACCATATTTACCTGTAATAACTTCTGGTGCCAAGTAAGCTAGTGTACCACAAAAGGTTTTCATAAGACTTGTATTATCTTGCCCCTTGGCTAATCCGAAATCTGTTATCTTGACCGTGACAGGATCGTCTTGAGCAATCAAGATGTTATCTGGTTTCAAATCTCTATGGGAAATACCTTTACTATGAACATATTCAATTGCTAATAAGATTTGTTTGGCAATTTCTTTTCCTGCGGCTTCACCAACTGATCCATAAGCTGCTACGAAATCCATGAGATCACCACCTGGAACAAATTCCATTACCAGATAATAATAATCATCTTCTTCATAAAAAGCTTTCAATCGCACTATACCTGGGTGATTCAATCTTTTCAAAATTTCTATTTCTCTTGTAACTCCATCTAGTCCACCAGACAAAGCTTTTTTCTTGGATATTATCTTCACAGCGAATGTTTCTCCTGTTTTTCTTTCAACTGCCTTCTTAACAGTGGCAAATGCACCTGATCCAACTACTTCATCTCGTATAGCAAAATCCTGATGTATACCAGGATTTGTTGTGTTACCATTGCTATTATTTTCGCTGAATTGATCATTTCCTGAGTTTGAATAGGTAGATTTGGGAAACACTACAAGAAACCTTATGACATCTTCAGGTATTCCAATTCCAATGCTGATTTCATCACCCTGTGCTAATAAATAGTTGGTACCTTTGATAAGCTTAGTGCCATTTACCCATGTACCATTAGTTGAAGTATCTTGTAATAATATCGAGTTTTGACCTTGGTTGCGAGTTTTTTCATCTATATTCATCCAAAGTTTGAAATGTCTATTACTGATTCTATTACTCCTTGTTTTCAATTGAAAATCACATGATTCTGCTCTTCTACCAAAAGTCCATTCTTGCCTTGCGTTACTCTTGGATCCTGATATGCTTTTCAATTTTACATCAATGAAATTATTTTGATTCTGCACAGAAGATGAGGAAGTGCATATTAAACGGCATACTGTTCCTGACTCTAATAGCGCTTTAGACAGCGGATCAGGTTTCACTTCATTGATACTCGGCTGGGTTGGTTGTGTTGGTTGTGTAATTTGAGTTATTCTCTTTGGCATGTTCCATGCTGCAGTACCTCCGGTTTCCTTCATAGGAGAAGCTTTGGAGCCATTAAATGCCATTATAAGCGGCCTATCTAGCGCAAGAAAAAGCACAGAAAAATGTAAGCCCCTAGCAAACAGAGCACGCAGCTAACAATTGCCTACGCAGAGCACAATTGACGGTTCCTGGGGCTGAATCTTCCCTAGAAAATCCAGATTAGACCAGATCAGATCAAATCTAATTCACGTTAATTAATATTCCTAGTCCGTTTCCTCTTGCAAAGACGCGTTGGCTCAAGCATGTCTCAACCGCCACACAGTTTGCAAAAATCCTCATGCGCCACACACTTTTTTTTTTGAGATAAATGGCGGTGCAGATCAACATTTTTTATAAGAGAATTTTCTGAAATTAACTGAATATTGCCAGAAATATAGTGGAAGAAGAGAAGATCAAACGGTAACTAGCGACATAATGGCAGTAACAGATTCTGAAGATCTTAAAAGAGGTCTTGAAGTGACAGGTGAAGACGAAAGAAATGGCAAAAAAGTGAAGACAGAAGAGTCTCAACAATCGACTTTCCGTTCATCAGGAATAACTGAAGCAGATGTAGGTATTTTAAGTATTATCTACCAAGGAGAGGGCAAAATCCTTGGTAAAGTGAAAGCCAGATATACAGACTTTATGGTCAATGAAGTGTCTGTTGACGGCGAAGTCATACATCTTTCAGATGAAGGTTTTCCAACAAGAAAACAGAAGAGAGAAGAGGAAAGGGAGAAACCAAAGGAAGAAGAACAAGCGAAGCTTGAAGTTGTAGAGAAGCCAAAAGAATTCGAATTGGATGCAGCTCATAAAACAGCACTTACTGAATTGCTTGGTGAAGATATTGTTGCCAAAATGTTGAATCTTGTGAACACAGGAAGTGGAACAGTGGAAACAGAGAAGTCCTATGATGATAAAGACAAGCGTACCAAGATACACAGACTTTGTAGAGAAGCTTTCAAAGGAAGAATCGAGACGATTACCACAGAGACAAACTCCTTCCAAATGGGTATTAATAGCAGGGCTGGTGGAAATTTCAATGCCAACAGAAGTCGTAATAAGAACAACGGGCCAGGTAAGGTTGAAGTTGTGCATAACTTGGGTCCTCCAAAAAAATTCATCCATTTCTCTGTTTACAAAGAAAATAAGGAAACCATGGAAGTTGCAGGCTTGTTAGCTAAATTAATGAAGTTGCCAGTCAAATGGATCAAGTATGCTGGTACAAAAGATAGAAGAGGTGTCACTGTTCAAAGGTTCTCTATTGGAAAATTGACAGTGGAGAGACTAAATAACTTAAACAAAATTTTGAAAGGTATTAGAATTGGTGGTTTTGAATATCATAATGATTCTTTGAGATTGGGTGATTTGAATGGTAATGAGTTTATTATTACCATTAAAAACGTTCAAAGTACTAGCTCAGACTCAGATTCTTGTTCTATTGAGTCACAAATTGTTCCAATTCTGGAGTCAATGAAAACTAGAGGTTTCATCAACTATTTTGGTATGCAAAGATTTGGTACCTTTTCCATTTCTACCCATGAGGTAGGTAAAGAAATTTTACAAAACAACTGGGGCAAAGCTGCGGAATTGATTCTATCAGAGCAAGATGTTGTTGTTCCAGATTCTATTGAATCAAGAAAGATTTGGAAAGAGACCAAAGATCCTTTGAAGACTTTGAAAAAAATGCCCAGAAGATGTAGTGCTGAGTATTCAGTCTTATCAAGACTTGCAAGTCAGTCAAAGGAAGAAGATGGGACTTTCTCTGAAAATGCCTATTTCAACGCCATAATGGGTATTCCAAGAAATTTGAGAATCATGTACGGACACGCATACCAATCTTATGTTTGGAACTGTGTTGCCTCTGCCAGAGTAGAAAAATATGGACTTGAACCAGTTCTTGGCGATTTGGTAATTGATAAAGAAGGAGAAGATGAGTCCAGTTACAAAAAGGAAGTTACCGCTGATGGATTAGATGAAGATGATGAAGATGATTTTATCGAAGATATCAAGACAGATTCCTTTGTTAGAGCTAGACCTATTACCCAGGAAGAAATTGACTCTCAGAAGTTCACTATTTACGACATTGTTTTACCTACTCCAGGATTTGATGTTGTTTACCCATCCAATGATTTGATCAAGCAACAATATGTCGATGTTATGGCTAAGGACAACTTAGACCCATTCCAAATGTCCAGAAGGGTCAGGGAATTTTCCTTAGCCGGTTCTTACAGACATGTAGTTGCAAAACCTGAAAATTTGAAGTACTTCATTAGAAAATACAAAGAAGAGACCGATTCCTTGGTTAAGACTGATTTAGAGCTTTTGAAATTGAAACAAGCCCAGGCCAGTGAATCTGATGATTCAAGCAAGCCAGCTACCGAAATTAACAGAATCTCTGACGACATTGAAGGTGGTGAAAAGACCGCAGTGATCATCAAGATGCAATTAGGTACCTCCACTTATGCTACTATGGCATTGAGAGAGCTGTTAGCAGGCACCAGTATGTAAAGAGCGTGTAAATAGATAGCATCAGTAATAATATTAACTAAATCCGCGGACTAACAATTGTCGCAAATCCTCATGGTTTGTTCCCCACAAAAACAAGTACTTCGTATTCAAAGTATTGTTTTACGTAAGACCGTTAATTACTTATGAAGATTTGAATACTGTTATAAACAAGTTTCTTTGCTAAAGTAGAGACGTATAATAGCTTTGCTACATCTGTAGTTTGACTTGAGCCCTTGCTTTGTTTAGCTGGCCAAACCAATCACAGAATGACATTGAGGACGCTCTACCGGAGCACTACAAATGAGCTGGATTATGAAGCGTCCCTTAACAATGAAGATAAAGATAAACTGAACTCTAAGTACCAGTCCAAAAGGGGATCATTATCTTTTTTCAAGAATTTTGATCTTGCAAACCAAGATGATCCAGATTCTAAGAGTGAATCGAGAGATTCAAACAGTTATCGTTCTGGATTAAAAAGACTTGCAAGAAATTTTAAACTATGGACCGAGTCAAGAGACTTCAGTTATACTACAGATCCTCAGATGAATAAGGTTCAAAGTTTGACAGCTGAAACAATTGCTCAACAAGATCTGGAAAGCCAAATGGTTCAGCATGGAGATCTTGAGCAAAACTGTCAATTTACTTCGCAACATTATAATTCAGCTGTTGGTTTCGATAACCAAAAATATTGGAGACCACATACAATGCAGAACTTAATGCAACAGCATAATCTGATTCAACACCAGGAAAAAACTGGTTCTTATGATAAAGCTAAGACCTCTCAACCTCAACTCTACCAGTTGAGCAATGTAAATCAAGCTCAAGTCAATTTAGTTCAAAATAGTCTTTTAAATGGGAATTCCAGACCATCTTCTCAACAAAGGCCTCCATCTCAACAAAACCGTCCTCAGATTCAAAACCAAACTAAAAGGCAAACTTCAAATAATTCAGACAGATTTAATGGCATTTTCAATATTGATTTCAATGAACAAAAGCATAGCCGTGTTTTAGCTGCTTCTAACGATCTTAACAAATTGCATCTGCACGACGACAACAATAGCTCTTTTTTCAGAATCCAAAGTAACAACAAGGGCTTTAAAGAGAGGGAATTTGATAAGTCAGTTAATACAAGGACTCAGTCGAAAGATAAAGAATTGACATACTTGCCAAATATCTCTTCAATAGTCATTGCAGATGAAGCTTCGGAATCAGTTGATAGTGCTTCTCCATCTGTATTATCCGAGCAAAAGTCAGTATCTCTTGTCCAGATTCCTCCAAAGACAAGTTTAAGCTCAATTTTGAATCAAGTTTCAGGTGGGCTCTTGGAATCAATTCAGTTGTACAAATATACAGACCTTCACATGCCAATTAGTTACAATGTTGGAGATCAGATTGATTGGGAAAAGACTTTTTTAAATTTGAAGTTTAGCAAGGTTGAAGAAGCAAACAGTTTTATAAAACATGCAAACACAGGAATGTTTATAGTTCATGGTCAACATATCTTACCATCTCAAGTTCCTATTGTTCTAGATTTTGAGGAAAACTTCTTATTTGGAAATTTGAATAAAAATGATTTATTTTCCTTTCCAATAGATGTTGTGCATGATGAAAGTCAAGTTGAACTTGAAGGTAAGTCAAGATCTTTAGCCAAAAAATTATCAAATATTGAAATTGATGGAAAGATCAAGAACTACTTCAGGTTAAAGAAAAATGGGAGTTTACCCATAAATAACTATTACATCAGTGAAGGTGCAGCTATATTTTCTAATAAGTTTGCTGCTTCAATGATGAACTCTAGTTTTGGTGCAACTAGAATTTTGATATTCAAGAAGGAACTAAATATAGCAAATAGAACTAAACCTACTTTAAAACCAGGAGTCAATAAGCAGCAAGATCTTGAAACAGCCAAATCTTTGTTTAGTAATATGCTTGATATTGAAGAGGTTAAATACGACTTTCTGCAGATTGGACCAATTGTTGAGATAATGCCTATTGTTTCAAGAAAGTTGGGATTTTCTGTTCATTTCCTTGACGTTAGGGACGCAATATTGGCTTATCAAATATGCAATATCAAAGATGAGAATGATTCTACTGATTATTTGCCATTATATGACAAGTACCATAGCTGGACTATTTATTTTGGACATGATCCTGCAAACAGACCTTGTTTTTCAATTGAGGATGCAAACGTTTAAACTAAAAGCTTAACCCTAGATGAATATATATTCATTATTATTTATAATTTACCTATATTGTCTTTACACTATTATAATTACAGTTTATGCAAATTTCCCCTAATTATTTCCATTTAGAGGATCGCAATGAATATTGACGGACTTTTGGGTAAAATTCTAGTTGTGTAGATAATACATGCGATGAGCCGCACATCAATAAGCGGAAACAGAAAGAAAGGAAAATGTTTTTAGCCGACCGAGTAGAAGGTGGATGGGTCATCTATCTCTGTGTAATACATTCCATGTCATAAACAATAGGCAACGGGATAATCAGCTAAATAAAAACTTTTAATAGGCTAGCTGATACAGTGAAACATGATTCGGAAGATTGGAGTTCAGTTTTTGCAAAGACCCAGAGGTGCAGCCCTGTTAAACTTTTCAAGTCTCCTTTTGGGTGCTAGGTCAGCATCTATTTTAATATCAAGATCAACTTTAGGATCAAGAACCCGTCAGTTGCACACTTTGAAATCTGTGGGATCTGATGCTAAGCAAAGCAAAGTGGTCCAGTTTAATTCACCTGTTCCTAATGTTATTCATACCGAACCTCCTTCTAAGGACAATTATTTTAAAGACAAGGTGAATTTAAGTTATTCTTTACCGCAGTATCAGTTACTGATTACCAGAGGAGAAGTCAAGGATGAGTTATATAAGGAGAATCTTACAGAGAGCGAATACGAGAGTTACTCCAGAGGCATATTAGAGATAAATGAGACTTTGGTAGATAAGTCTAAAATACTTTATAGACTTGCCAAGATTTATTTCAAATTCTTCAAATTAGGTATCACCAATTTATGGAGAAACAACCGTGCTTTGAAAAAAGAGGTTTTTGACAAGTACTATCTCTTGGATAACGGACTTGGACAGAATGTAGATATTGGTAAAGGAGATTTTAGGGATAAGAAGTCGGTTATTAGGAGCGGTAAACTGGATTTAGTGACCAATGAGTTATTGAATGCTATTTTTTGTGCAAGGATCAGTAAAGCTGCCAAGGTGAAAAAGGATCAATTACAAGAAATTGAAAAGGAAAGTTTACAAGATTTCAAAGATCCTATAGCTATTACTAGAAGTCAATATCAAGGGTTATTAAGAAATAGAAAAGACTTTATGAAATTACCACTATTTGGGTTTTTATTTTTCCTCATTGAAGAATTGATTATTCCTATTTGCTATGTGTTTCCCTCTATTGCTCCTACTACATGTCTCATACCACTTCTTTTGCCTAGATACTTTAAGCAATGTAACGAAGCTCAAAGAAAGTTGATTGAAATAAGAGAAGATGAGAAGAAAGAAGATAATGAGTTATCGAATGACGAAAGATTACTCGAGCTTAAGAGAAGAACACCATACTCTCTTACCCCCAAGGAATTGAGCTTGACGGTTGATTTGCTAATGATAGACAAGTCCTTCATATATAGAAACGATGATAGTTTAAGGTTGTTGCTGATCCAAAGATACAAAGAGATTCAGGTGGACAATTACCTACTGAAAAGAGACGGTGGAGTGGAGCAGCTGAACAAGCTCGAGCTGCTCTTCAGCTGTCTGCAGAGAGGATTGGTTGACTTTGAGCAACTTTTCAAAGTAGAACACCAACTAGAGGCAGATAAGAAGGTCAGTAAAGTATCTTTTTACGATAGAATAAATGGTGAAGAGCTCAAAGAGAAGTTGCAGACGTTCATCTCAGAGATGGATGACGCGAACATGAAGCCCAACACAGGTCTCCTAGGACTTGCCACCACCTATAAATAGTATATAGTATATAGTATATAGTATATAATAAATACTTGGACAGAATTGAATAGACAAAAAATATGTATATATATACACTAAACATACAGACCACAACACCAAAAGGGCCCGCCAGAATGTCGCACATAGCTCCCCCGCGTTTAGTTCCGCAAATCAGAGTCGAGAAAGCTGTACTAAAAAGAGTGAGAAAATCAACTGACTTTTAGTCACTGAAGCGCTTATAGAGAGGAGTAGGATCCAAGGGAGCATAACTTCCTTAACTAAGTAGTAACCATATCATTAATTAAGAGTCCAATAGAATACCTTTCCCGTCCGCTGAACATTTGCATTTGAGCATCAACTTGATTAGAAGCATCGTTATAGCTAAAACACTTTAGAAGACACGCAGCAGGCTACAATTCCCCTCCCCTCCCAGGCCCACTTAGATCAGATCATCTCGTCTTTACCAGCTCATTTGTTAAGCGCAACAGCATTTACAAGCCAGCTTCTATTTCATCCGTTCCAGACCCTTCCAGACCGGCAATCACTACACAACCCAGATACTATACACCTTGGTGAAAAGAACTATACTTTCAGTACCTAGTATACTCTAATCACCTCTCTGCAGACCGCAATTCGACCATCCATTGGTGTACTACATTGTGCATAACATTTTGATCTATCGTATCCATCTGCTTCCGGTTAACAAAATCCCACGAACGACTTGACTCACAATCCGAATTGCTGTTATAGAATTGATTCTCTTTAAGCAATTTTTTTCTCTTTATACACTTTGTTCTTTTCTCATTTAAAGTCAATCTCGTCCACCGTCATCGTTAACACTAGTTCTCTTTGATACTTGCTCATTCTTTTGCTGATCCGGCTCCCGAGTTTTTTTTTTTTTTTTTGTCAAAATTCAAATTCGAAAAAAACACACCTTAAGCTTCGGCTCAGTTATATCCAATATCTTATCATCTCATTTTTTTTTGTTAATCATTGTTTATTCTTTGTTATCGTTCCACACACATACTTATTTAATCTTGGAATCATACAAAATTGACACTATACACCGCTACCGCTACTAATTAAACTATATTCCTTGCACATTTCCAAAACCCATCATATTCAATATGCCTTCTAGATTCTCATCTTTTGTTAATCTTGCACATTTAAAGCACGATGAGCATCATCATGCCAATCATGACGAAAACACCCTTATAGGTGATCACAACAATGATCATCAACATCAACACGAACACCAACACCATAATAATAATAATAATAATAATAATAACAAGAAAGAATCTTTAACTCCAAGCTCTTCTGCAAGCCAAGGTAACTCACAAACCCAACTGAATCCTGTTTCAATGGCCCCCTCCGCTTCTACTTCCAAAAGATCTTTCCTTGGTATCAACATTGGCAAGTCTTCTTCCAATGATTCTCAAGCTTCTGTATTCTCAGATGAGCACCATCATAACAGCCATAACAATCTTTTGAACATTTCACAGCAACATGCTTCTCCCAAAGGATTAGACCAATTCCAGCAGAACCAATATCTTCATCACCATCCACATCAACCCATACAAGGATCTTCATTAGCTCAACAACATAACCTCAGTGATGACGACAAATTGAGAAACAATCCAAAGAATTCCTCAATGATGGAACTGAAAAGATTCTTTAGACCAACAAAGAAACAACAACAACAGCAAGCGTTGGCTCATCAAGCTAGACAACCTACTTCTTCATCAACCACTTCTCTATCAAGTCAATTGGGTGGTTCCTCTACCGCTATCCATCGTCATAAATTTTTGGGTTCAAGTTCTAAATTGTCTCCCAAGGTTTCTCAAAATGAGTTGAGTTCCCCAACATTTACACACGATTCAAATAATAACATGATTGTTAAAACAGATCCAAGATTCTGGGATGACTTGGAAGGTTCCGTTTCCAAGAAATATGGAAAATTGGGTAAAGTTCTTGGTTCAGGTGCCGGTGGTTCTGTCAGATTATTAGTAAGAGAAAGTGATGGTGTCGTATTTGCCGTTAAGGAATTTGTTGCTAGAGCTCCAAATGAAAGTGTAAAAGATTATGCTAAAAAATGTACTGCCGAATTCTGTATTGGTTCAACTTTACACCATCCAAATATCATTGATACTTTAGACATGATCAGTGAAAATAACCATTATTTTGTTGTCATGGAATATGCTCCAGTGGATTTCTTTGGAGTGGTCATGTCAGGTAAAATGTCAAGATCCGAAATCAATTGTTGCTTTAGACAAATCACAATGGGTGTTCAATATTTACACTCTATAGGTTTAGCTCACAGAGATTTGAAACTAGATAACTGTGTTGTCAATAATGATGGTATCGTCAAATTAATTGATTTTGGTAGTGCCGTTGTCTTCAAGTATCCATTTGAAGAAGATACTGTGATGGCTCATGGTGTTGTTGGTTCCGATCCTTATTTGGCTCCAGAAGTTTTTAATTCTCCAAGAAGTTATGATCCTCAATTTGTAGATATTTGGTCTTTGGCTATCATTTATTGTTGTATGACTTTAAGAAGATTCCCATGGAAAGCAGCTACACAGAAAGACCCAAGTTTCTCATTATACTCAATGCCAGATGATGTTCCTCATGATTATGTTGCCTCTGCTCAAAAACATAAATTATTATTAGCTGAGAGAAAGCAAAAGTTACAAGAGCAAAAGGATGAAGCTCAACGGTTGAAAGAAGAAAGAGAACATCCAAATAGAGAAACTTCTCCTGTTGCTAAAGTAACTGAGGACTTGGAAAAAGTCAAACTTGAAGAAAACACAGTTGAGAATAACGCTAATGAAAGCCAAAACGCAATAAAGAACACCGCTAACGATAAGAATGAAAATGAAAACACTACCACTATTGATAATAATAATGAACAAATTAAAGAAGAAAACAAACAAGAACAAGAAAAGGCTATAAAGGATGAAATTCCTCCAAATGCTGCTGATTTAGTACCTGATATTGATCTTAGCCAGTTCCCAGAACAGGTTGCTGTGGTTCCTCCACCATTGGTTATACCTGAAGAACACAAACCTGAAGCAACTAAAGTGAAAGAATTCAAACCTGAAGCCATTGTCGAACCAAAGGCCCAACAACAAGTTGAAGAACAGGTTAAAGAATCTTCAATTCCACCTTCTGAGAAGATTGAACACAAGGAGTCTTCAACACATACTAAATCTCCAGCACCTGAATCTTTAAAGGCAGATAAACCTGAACGTCGTCAAGATGCTCAAAAATCACATAGAGAAATACATGGTCCTTATAGATTAATGAGACTGTTGCCTCACGCTTCCCGTCCATTACTTTCAAAGATGCTTTCAATTGAAGTAGCTAAGAGGGCCACTATGAAGGAAATCTTTGAAGATGAATGGTTCAATGAAATCAAATACTGTACTGTTACTGAGGATGGAACTTTATTAAGTGATCCAGGCCATAAGCATACCAAGGCTTGAAGTCTTAAAAAATATACATAATCACACCAATCCTTCAGCTCCAGCCTAGTTATCATTGGTTTCAATTCTTTTATTTCAATTCTTTTTCTTACTTCATTTAAACTTTATTTACTTTGATCACTTTACTTATTGCTTACGATGATCTGGTTCACGTGCTTGAACACTCTTAATTTATAAACACATTATACGCACACATACAGATATGCACATATACATACAGCAATACGTATTTACGTAGATACTAATATATACAAGCACATATACTTATTCATTCTTGCTCAATAGAGCAATGTAAATTTCCAAAATTGAGCGGCTCGCCGAGGAGGGAAAAACATAAACAAAGCCCACAGCCAAGGTCAACTGGTCTCTTGCAGTTATAAAACCGAAGACTTCCTTGATAGAGCACAGAGGTATAATAAAGTAAAGTGCTCTATTGGAAGTGTATTGAATTACAAGGTATAATGTACTCACTGCTCACTGAGAGACAGACGTCAGAGTTGAACAAGGCAGTGGTGCAATATCTTCTTCCGATTCTGCTGAAAGATCAAGACCAGAATCAGAATCAGAATCAGAATCAGACGCAGCTGACAAACCAACTACAGCAACTTAACATATCTCAAGATACCTATCAAGATGACAATAAGGAGAATTTACAAACAAAGGAAGACAAAGGCCAGCTATCTATAGAGACTATATCGCAGAAGCTACTTGGGATTCCTATAAGTCAGTTCAAGTCGGAAATTAACGACAATGCTGGAATACCTTCTAACTACCTCGAGAAGAAATGGACCACTGTGCTTCGATTACAAAAGAAAATCTTTGACTTGGAGAAAGAAGTTAATGATCAAAAGGCTACTATTGAATCTTTGGAGATGTCACTGAAAAAAAAAAGTCGTGGCCCTCAACTGGACGACCTTGATGAAGACGGAACAGTTAATAAACTCAGCTGGGTTCCTAATCGACTCAAAAATGTTTTAAAGATACACAGGACTCCAGTGAATGCAGTTTCGATCCACCCTATTAAGCCCATCTTAGCAACAGGCTCATCAGACGGTCAGATCATTATCTGGAACTTACTGGATTTGAGTGAGCCCGAAAGAATAATCAAGAATGCGCATACAAAATCTATAAATAGTTTGAGCTTCCAAACTCAAGAAGTTCAATTGGATAATCTAGATCCAAACTCACCAAAGAAAGTTCTTTTAGCTAGTGGCTCTTCTGATTTGCTTATCAAAATATGGGATGTTGACGTTTTGCTTGACAAGATGAATAAATCAAATGGAGTAACGCCTATCAGAGCCTTTATAGGACATGATCATATAGTGAGTTCCGTCAAATTCAGTCCCACATCTCCAAATCAACTACTGAGTTGTAGTAGGGACAAATCTATAAGAGTTTGGGATATACTGAGTGGCTGGTGTACTAAGTCGTTTATTGGCCATTCTGACTGGGTCAGATCGTTAGATATCAACAAAAATGGAAAATACGTATTGAGTTGTTCAAATGATCAGAGTGTGAGATTGTCATATATTGAAAGTGGAGTTGGTATAGGTTTGCTTATTGGCCATCAGCAAGTAGTAGAAACAGCCGTATTTTTACCAAGAGAGGTTAATGAATTCATGGATGTGATAGCAGCAAAGAAACTTGGACTCAGCACAGAGACATCTCTTTTGAACAATCCAATTTATGATCAATTGGGTTACAAGTATTGTTGCTCAGGGGGTAGAGATGATCTGATAAATTTTTGGCTTTTACCTACACCTTTATTTTTAAAAAATTCATCTAATTCACCAGTGCCTTCGAGTAACCCTCGTGGAGTTCTAATAATGTCAATGAGGGGGCATAAGTCATGGGTTAGAAACTTGCAAGTTCATCCAAATGGAACCATGCTTATGAGTTGTTCTGACGATAAGTCTTTGAAGCTATGGGATCTGAAGAACGTGGAGAATGAAACAGGACAGTTTGAATGCATTGCCGATTTGAAGTCACATGAAGGATTCATCAATAATTTCCAATTTGCTCCACCTGTAATACAATCCACAGAGATTGAAAGCGATGATGCAAAAGATGAAAAAATCGAGGATAAAATTAAGAAAGAGTTAAAGGCGATTAACAAAGGAATGAGATGTTATTTGGTATCCGGAAGTTCTGATACTACTGTCAGGATCTGGCATTGATCATTTTATAGGTTCATAGGTAAACTGGACTTTAATATATTATACCCTAAGAGATTATTAAAATTGTTCGGAATTTTTTTTATTGGAGTAAAGTGGATATAATATATATATAGAGATAAAAGTAAAAGTAAAGTAAATAGTTCAGATAAATAGTAACAGTAATTATTTATGGTGGTAGCTCTCAAAAAGCCAATGCATTTTTTTGTTTTAAAGAATTGCAATCTATCAATTCTATTGCTCTTCAGTTAAGATGGTTTCAAAAGAATAAGGTAAGTAAGGATGACCTTCACCTTCGAAGTACTTAGACATGGCTTCAACCCAATGTAATCTTAAAGCATGTAACATGGCAGAAGTACCTTCCATAACGACTAAGATACAAACGGTCAAGACAAACCACATACCAAACATTAAGTACGTGAATATAATACCTGAAATACCAGTCATACCAAAAGTACCTGAAATGGTCATTGACCACAAGACGGAGGACAATTGAGCATGGGCTAAAGACAAAGCCCATAATCTCAAATATGAAGCAGTATGAGACACACAGTTAAGACAGAATTCAATGGTATGGATGACTTGATGAATCATAACATCACCAAAAGTATGCTCTTCATGTTTTTCATCATCTTGCAAGTTCAAACTACTTAATAAATCATTATCGTTTCCATTTTCTTCATGACCATTAGATGACGTTGGTAATTCTTCGTAATGATGTTTACCATGAGTATACTTGAAGTATAATGGTTTGACTAATAAAAGACAAGGAACACAGATCAATGCCATCATTAATAAAAATACTTGAATTTTAGCTTGATGAGGATATAATTCTTCTTCAACAGTACCAGGACTTAAGAACATTGAGATCAACATATTCAATAAGGAAGGAGCTGGCTTTTCAATTTTGATCCAATCAACAGTCCATTTATAAACAATACAGATCGATAAATAACCAAAGATACCTTGCATAAATAATAAACCTGGAATGAAATTACCTATAATGTCAATCATTGATTGGAAATGTAGGGCATTGACTAATGAAAACATGTACGAGTAAGTCATATGAACAAAACCCATCAAAATTGATAATTTCATCTTATATGAGTTGGTGAATAATAAGTTGTTTTCAGTTCCATGCCATGTTGGATCAAGACCTATTGAGTAAACACCTGTTTGATGAGCTGTAATTGAATCACCTTCATTCCAACTTTCTGGCCAGGACCAACCAGACTTGAACAATGACATTGAAATAGAGAAAACATCATTATATAATAAACCTGTATACATTGAGAATGCACCCATCATTAATACAATATAACGACCGGTATAAGCCATATCAAAAATTTCGTCTCTTTTCATTGCCCCAAACTTCTTTTCGTTCAATACCAAAAACAAGGCAGCACAGAACATTATAAAACCATGACCTAAATCACCAAACATGATAGCAAACATGAAAGGGAAGGTAGCGGCGGTTGGTAAAGCTGGATTGACTTCACGATAAGTAGCGACACCGTAAGCGTCACACATCATTTGATAAGCAGAGGTAAATTTATTTGTTTTATGATAAGTAGGTGGGGTTCTTGAAGTATTGACTGTGTTCATTATGATTGGGAAAGAGTTTGAGTTTGAGTTTGAGTTTGAGTTTGATTTTGGATTTGAATAATGAGAACCATTTCCAATGGTAGATGAAGAAGTACCTGAAGGAGTGGAAATATCAACTTGATTTGAGACCATCTCTAGCATAGATTTTATCTTATTAAAATCATTTTTTGGAATCCAACCTTCTCCTATCAGACATTTACGGTTTAAATCATAGTAACATAAATTCATGATTGAGTACACTGATTTCTCCAATTTGATTATATTCCACCATGAATTCAATTCAAATGAAATAACTTTTAATTCTGTATCTAAAGTTGACTTTGTATTATCTAAAACCATCGTCAAATCTTCTAATCTTTGATTATTTTCAATCTTTTGTTTAAATCTCAATTTTGGATCTTGATCAACGAAATATAAATCACTATCTAAACTTTCACAAATCTTACGAATTCTTGACATTAATAATTCACCATGAGTAAAGATTATGAAAGCATTCTTGTCAATGAATTGTTTTGATTTTGGATCAAATATTTTAGTTCCAATTTCAAAAGACTTGATATAAAGATTACCTCTGAGTACTCTCCATAAGATTTTTTGCAAGACGTCAATTTTCTCTCTTGAAATGACACCTGTGATAAAGTCTGAATTATTATGGTATCCACCATTTTCTAATAATTCTTGAGACTCAGTTCCAACGGAGCCATTTGAAGTGTTGCCTTGTTGAACTTGATTGAAAAATTCATCACTTATTTTCAAGACCTCAATGTATTGCTTAAGATCCATTTGTTTCTTTAATAAATCTTCAGCAGCTTCACTCAAGTTTGAGATTCTATCTTCTAAAAGTTGAGCATTTGTACAATATTCGGTGATTTCCGAAGAGTTTAAAATGACTTTGTTTTCCAATTCTTCTTTCAAAGGGAATTCTTTAACATTGATATCCAATTCCTCCATCTTGCTTTGAAAATAACGATACTGTCTTTCGACATTGTCTAATTTTCTAATTTCATTAACAAATGATCTTTGAAATGAACCAACATTTTTGTTCAAGTCTCTAAATTGAACTTTACCTAATTTACCCAATGCATGTATGGATTCCCTACTGATTTCTGCAGGGATATACAATTGAATCAAAGACATTTCCGCAGAGCCTGTGTTAATGGTATTTTCCAAAGTGATTGGATTAGTGGTTAGTATATCATTTGGGTCGATATAATCAAGCTTTTAAGGTCTCGTTTTAAGTAAGATTCTAATCAAGTCTTCTTATCTATAGCTATAAATTGTGAGATCAAACATACGGAAAATGGCTTCTTCTTCCACACTCATATTTATATGAATAAAAAAGTATCGAATCCTTACTCTTGAAGTATGCAATTGCTTTTGGAAATATAAAGGCGAAGCGAAATGTAAGGGTATATTCTTAAAACAGGCAGCTTCAACTAAATAGAAGCTCGGTAAACCAAATGGCTGCTTTTCCCATAATGGGACCGGGTGAGTAGCATTCCACAACTTAAAAAAGTGTCGTGATGGATCAACATATTGCTTTCAAATTACTAGAAACTACTGACGATTACAATGAAATTTACTAAATAGCTGGAAGCTAAATCTTTATTAAATATGTATATGTATATGCACTATTTTAGATACCACCTGCCTCTCTGAACCATCTTATCATTCTGTCAAAACCTACCATGACTAATCCATCATTCTGCCCAGCGTCTGATAATACACCTTTTTTGATAAATTTCAAACAAGAAACAAAACTATTATCCATATCTTCATTCCTTGTACCTTTATTGAGCTCCAGAGTACTATCATCGGCATCTGCATTGGAAATAGTTATAGTGGCCTCTCTTGTCTTTGTCTCCAAGGCCCAGATTCGTATTTTGTCATCCATACCGGCAGTTGCCAATAAATCACCTTCTTCATTGAAACTTACGCTCATACACCATCCTTCATGAGTAAAGCCTCCAATTCCAATATTAGCCGAATGTGTAGCAGCGGTTAAAGTACCAATTGACTCACCGTATTTAACGTCGTACAAAGTCACAACACCATACGATCCTGAATCTCTGGCAACTGCCAAGATAGTTCCACCTGGAGAAAACTTAACACATCTGACAGTTGATAAATTTGGAGAGTTCTGTTGCTTCAAACCTGTGTTTGAGAAAGAATAGATCGGAGACAGAGAATCTAAATCATAGAGATATGCAGTTCCATTTTGATGACCAACAATCAGTTTATGATTGATTGGGTCAATATCAAGACAGAGGGCAAAAGTAGAGCCATTGTCTGGCGTCTTATTAGTCAATTGTATATTTATCTGTGGTTTAGTAGATTCGGAAGGTTCATCAAAGAATACAGAGAATACTTGAGTTATACCTGAAACCATTGTTAATGCCAATTTGTGATTTGAGCCCTCGGGATCTTTGCTGAAGAGACATGCCCAGTATGAATTCTTTTCATCAAATAATTCCTTAGCTAAAGATTCAGATTGTTTGACAATATGCAGGTTATTTGTGTCGTACTCGTAGTTTAAAATGTAGCATTTTCCTGAAAATGAAACGGTTGATAAAAATAAGATTCTAGTTTCTCCTATAATATCTTCAAAAAAAGAGACATGATGCAAACCAATGCTATCAACTAATAGCTCTGCCTGTGGGGTTATAGGTGATCCACCTACTGAATTAGTACTGTTGTTATTCCAGAGCTTTATGAGCCCGTCACTAGAGCAGGAAATGGTAAAATATTTGGAGACTTGGACATCGAGTATGTCTGAGAGATGGGCATTGCCCACGACACCGGTCGAAATGTACTGCTTTCCCATTGTTTACTGTTAAATCAAGTGACTATGCTGTCTGCAGTATGTATCTCTTATCCACTTCCTACGGAAAGCTTTTATATTATACTCTGATCTGTGTTCTACGTACTGGTACTTAGAAAAGAGTTTCAAAGCAGCTTGCCAGAGAGAAAAGGCGAGGCAAGACGGGCGGCTTTTGCTAGGGAGAATACTATAATTTAGAAACAGAAGAGGGAGACATGATGTTTACTTCCTTTCTGCTGGTCTCTATTGCTGTACAAAACCACAGTAAAGCTAACAGAGGCACCATGGTAAGCGTGCAGATTAACTCGGGCATTGTGGTGGACGGCAGCTACGCAATTTACAGCATTGTGGTCCATACACAGGACAGAACAATTACGGTCCCCAAGAGATTTAGTGATTTTATAGAGCTCAAGAAAGAGATAGAGAAAGAGCTCAATGAGTCACTAGACTATAAACTGCCTTCCAAATTCCATATAGGCAGGCCTACTACAAAGTCGGTTATTGAAAGCCGAAAGCCCCAGCTGGAAAAATTCTTGAATGACCTGTTAAATGACAGAAGAGTGATCAGCAATAGCTTATCAATTTACAACTTTCTTCAAATCCCACGTAGCTCAGTTTTCAATGCCACTGGTAATGAGCTAATGGCTAAGAAAAATGCCATTGTGTTAGACGGAGGGAAATGGACAAGCGATAGCCGTGCTTTGGACGATATGAATTCCAAGAAGTGGCTGGATGTCTTGAAGGAATGCAAGTCTCTGCTACAAGATATAAGGTCCAAGATGTTCAATTCTAGTTACAATTCCATAGAGCTGCGCAAGTCGTTGGATTTGATAGAGATTAGAATAACGAAATTGGACCAGTATTTAAATACAACTCAAGAGTTTGGGCAGGGCGAACTGACTAGAAGAAGAGACATGCTAAATCAAATTGTGCATGATTATAACGACCTGAAGAATTTAAATATTGGTTTAACTCATCCCGCACACAATACAAATAACAACAATAATAAGGTTTCTCTTATGGGACAATCTAATAGAACGACAAGTCTTGATAAACAGAAGTTGTTTACTGGTAGGACTTTGGGCAAACCAAAGGAAACAGATATTACAAGACAATTGGATAATAATGAACTGTATCAGTACCAACAACAAGTCATGCAAAATCAAGATCAGGACGTCGAAGGATTAAGAGGTCTTATTCAAAGACACAAAGAAATAGGGTTGACTATCAATGAAGAACTGAATATACAAAATGATTTACTAAGAGGACTTAATGATCAAGTTGATAAGAGTTCCTATAAGCTATCAAAGGCCAAGAATCAAATATCAAAGATACTGTGACACATAAACTGCAAAAAACACAACTAGCTTATTGGGAGATTATCCACTTATGTACTTAAAGGAAACGTTATATATATGCTTTTTATTTTAACTTTTAAATTTCAAATTTACAAAAACAACGAATGATAGACTTAAAATGTCTTTTTTTTCCTTGTGAAAAAAGGGCTTACTTAACCTGTTTAACAAGTACCTCTAAAAGAAGTGTGTCTATGAGTCTTGTGTTTAGGAGCGTGCTTCATTTTAACAACTTGCTCATTAGCGTCATTGGCAATGGAGGTTAACATGTTGTACACCATAGCATCTCCAGCCTCAGAAATGGAAACACCTTCAGTTTCGTTTTTGCTGACTTCTTTTCTAACCAACTCAACAGAATTGATTAACAACTCAATGATTTCAACAATGTCATGCATTAACTTATCTAATAATTGAGATGACAAATTAATTCTAACAACAACTCTCAAGATTTCGTTATTGGTCTTTGCTAGTTCTTCCTTAGACATATCCGTAACAGGAAGTGGATAGTTTGGAATAATCCAGCCTCTGTTTCTCAGTAATGTAGATACAAAACTTTGTGGGATTTCAGGATATTTCTGTAAGAAGTCTTGTGTGAACTGGAATGAAACGACAGGTAAGGCAGGATTAAAAGATTCATGTTCATTAAGAGCCATAGATGCACCTCTATCTGATGAGGAACTTTCACCCCTAGTGGTGACTCCTAATGGTAAATGTAAATTGGAGATACAGGTGAAAAATCTAGTTTCTTCTAAAAAGTTGGATAATAATCTAGCATTAACTAGACAATTGTCAAATAATTGAGTAAAGCCCAATCTTCCGAGGTGTAAGAAATTGAAGTACTGATGAATAACTTGGAAACCAGGTCTACTAAAGTTCAAGTTGTAACTCTCTTCAACACCTCCAAGATATTGTAATTGGAATTTCAATTCTTCAGGTAAAAATGTTTGATTTCTCCAAACAACCCAACCTAAACCAGCAGTGACTAAACCAAACTTATGACCTGAAGCATTAATTGAGACAACTCTTGGAACTCTGAAATCCCATTTAAATTCAGGATAGATAAAAGGAGCAACAAATGCACCGGATGCACCATCAATATGAATTGGGATATCAAACCCCTTTTCCTTTTGAACTTCATCAAGAATTTCGTTGACTCTTTCAACATTTTCAAAACCACCAGTATAGGTTGAACCTACAATAACAAAGACACCAATTGTGTTTTCGTCACATTTCTCTTTGATCTTTTCTACATCCAATAAGAAATCTTTGGAAGAACATGGGATAATACGCTCTTCAACATCAAAATATCTGGCAAACTTCTCCAAGGCAACTTGACAACAAGAAGCCATAATAATGTTTGGATGATAAGCATCTTTACCAGCTTTTTTCATTTTCTTTTGCCATGTCTTCTTCATAGCTAATCCACCAAGCATAACTGCCTCAGAAGAACCTGTTGTTGGAGTACCAATTGCTCTTTTCAAGTATTTATCACCTTTGGAAAATTCCAAGTTCAAGTCACTTGTACTGTGGAAACCAACTTCATGAGTTGGGGCATGCCATAAGTTGGCCAGAATGGAAACACAACGTTGTTGAATTTCCATTAACATGGGGTACTCATCGTTATCAGCTAAATTCTTAGTGAGGTTCTCAACAATTAACTTAACCGCTTCGTCCGAAGTAGTTGTGTTGACAAAAGAAGCAAGGTTTAAGGTTGGCTTTCCATCTAAGACCAATTCATCATGGATTGTGTTATAGGCAACGTTTGCATGTGTTCCCGCTTGAGGAATTCTATACTTATCTTCTAGAGTAAAGTTATCAAGTTTTGGTGTAAGATGAGAATCAATTGAGTCTTTTCTACTGGTATTGTAACCAGATTTTCTCTTAGTGTATTTGTGTATAAGGGACTTACTGGAAGAGGTTTGGAGGATCTTCTCCTCTAATAAATCGGAGTCAAGGTGAGCTGAAAGTGTCATTGTACCGGAAGTGATTGATACAAGAGCAATTGAGTTTATAGCTAAATAAGGAATGATATAGTTTCCAGATCTACAGTTATTTATATATAAATATGCTGATGTCAAAATAGCAAGCAAGGGAGCGGCTTTACAGATCAAAATTCCACTTAAGCGGATGCGAGCCGACGCCAACAACCCAGACTTGTGTTGTGCTACATTTTTGTTGTCTGTAATATCTCTGTTTGCGTCTATATATGGTAAGTAGAATGTGATGCAATGTAATATGATGCAATGCAAAATAGTTAAAAGCTTTCAATACGGGAATAAATCTTGTCTGGCTTGCGGACATGCTGATTGTAAAGGTAAAACCCGAACCAAAGAATAAAAGAGAAAGTAAAAGTAACAAAGATAATTAATGGGAAGTATGCAAGACCTGCTCCATTACCATCACCAACATTATCTGAAATCCATCCTACACACCAGGGAAGAACAGCAGCTCCACATCCACCCAGGCCACCGACTATTCCTACACCCATTGTACTTTTTGATTTGGGTAAACTTCTCATTGCAACCACGATGGTGGTTCCAAACATGGGTCCAACGAAGAACCCAACAAATGCAAGAATAACAACTTGTGCATTTAAACTGTTCTGAAATAACAAGAAGAAGAAACTTGCAGTAGAAACACACATTGAATAAAAACATATAGCTTTATATTCAATATTTTCAAAATAGTGCCCTGTGACAAAACCTGTCAAAACTCTTCCAGCAGTCATTGAGAACCAGTACACTGCAGTGATATATGAAGCGTGAGAGTCACTAACTTCTTTAATAGTTAGAAAATAGTTGTATGTCCAAACTCCAACAGCTAGTTCACCTCCTGCATATATGAATAAAGTAAACGAAAAGAACAAAACTAACCCATCTTTCAAACAATCAAACAATGTCACTTCAGAACTACTGGTGCTTGAGTCCGCAACATCGGTATCTTCTTTATCTTTATCTTCATTTTGAGTCATATATAGATATTTCCATTTAGTTTCGTTTTTAAACAGAAAAAAAACTAAAACCAAACTGACAGATGCAACGCTTAAAATAACCAAATAATATTGGTTCCATGTCCAGCCTAAATGAATCAAATGTGTAACCAGCAAAGGGGATATAAAACAACCAAGACCATAAAAGCTAAACATAAATCCCAGTAATTGATTGCTATATTTCAAATTACCGACAAAAATGTTTAGAGCACAGTCTTGTCCACCAATTGCCAAACCACTACATAAAGAGACCATCATCAAGCAGACAAATGGTGGTCTTGATGCAAACACCACACAGGTGATCACGGCAGATATCATACATGTAAGATAAAATCCATAAAATCCAATTTTGGAGTGTGCATAACCATTTCCAAAAGATGCTATGAGGTATCCAATTAATTGGATTAAAAATAAAGAAGAGACTCTACTTCTATCAATGCCATAATCTTCTAATAGATAATGAATAATAGAGCCAATAGTCTGCTCCAAAAATCCAGTAACTGAAAATGACAGAAAGGTAGTCAGCACTTGAAGTCGAAGTTTCCAAGAGGTTTTAATATCACGAGACTCTAGAACGACTGTGTGGCCTTGGTACTCTATTGTCTTTGTGACATTGTATTCATCAACAACTTCTTGATCTTCAAATGAAGCGGGTGGTAAACCGTTGAAACCTTTGATCCCACCATTCGGAGAAGCGGGTACCACATGGATATCTTGCAGCTCAATAGAAGTATCTTTAAACATCCCTATACTTCACCCCTATCCTCTGTTATATGCCAAACTTTTCAGCAGTTGTAAGAAAGAAACAAGGAAATAAGGGCTTGGTACCCGATAAATTTCAGTCCTCGAGTTAAGATAAGCTCGGCACAGATAAGCACCGCACAGCCCTCCTTACATTTTTCATAAATAGATATCACCTCAGTAGTTAAAATTGAAAAATCGAATAGTATGTAAAGGCAAATATATATATTATTATAACCAATATTTAATATATAATTAACAGTTTTTTTGTGTTTCGTTTTATTTTATTTTTTATCCTTGAAATTTATCCCGAAGAAGATTGTTGTAACGCTGTGTAATTTTCCCTTAGTTTAATATTTATTCTTCTTTTATTGACAAAGTAAAACCCAAGCCATAACCCAAATGATGAAAAGAAAGTCAAGAATGCAATCAAGGGGAAATAAGCTAACCCTTGACCATTTCCGCGTCCCAGATTTTCAGCTAACCATCCTATCACATATGGAAGAACAGCTGCTCCACCAGCTCCTATACCACAGACTACTCCCACACCCAGGGTAGCCATACGTTTAGGAAGTGTTTTGATTGCAATAATCACTGTCGTAGAAAAAACAGGACCAACAAATAGACCAAGTAAGCATAGGGGTGCAATCTGGAAAATTGTTCTTGTATCTTTCAAAAGGTGGAAACCCAAGGCACCAAAAGCAACCATTCCAGAATAAATCGTGATTGCTTTATACTCGGAATTTTCAAAATAATGACCTGTGACAAAACCAAGAATCATTCTTCCAGTTGTCATGGCAAACCAATATGAAGAAGTATAATAAGAAGCTGATATATCCGTTGTTTTCTTGATTGTCAAGAAATAATTGTAAGTCCATGAACCAATAGCCAACTCCCCTCCCACATAAATAAATAATGCAAGCGAAAAGAACTGAACATATCCATTCTTTAGACATGTAATAGTAGTTATCTTTTCCAAAGGTTGACTTGGTTCCTCCTCAACTTTTGCTTCATCATCGTGATCATGTCCATGCTCTAATTTGTATAAATATTTCCATTTGGTTTCATTTTTGAATACAACAAAGGTACCCACAAAGCAAATAGCAGAAATAACAAATATAATCAAAAAATAATTATTCCAGGGCATTCCCTTATGAATCAAAAAAGTGCATAATAATGGGGAAATGAAACATCCAAGCCCATAACAACCATGCATCATACCCAAAATTTGGTTACTGTACTTTAAAGATCCAATGTATGTATTCAAAGCACAATCTTGTCCACCTAAAGCGCCACCTGCAAAGACACAAGAGACGAGAAGGACCCAAAATGGGGGTTTCAAAGAGAACGTAATACAGTTGACCATCTCTAATCCGATACAGATTAAATATAGGTAATAAAGGCCGAGATGTTCATGTAGGAACCCATTTGTGAATGATGTGAAGATATAACCAATAAACTGGAATAAAAACAGGTATGAAATGGTAGCTCTATCAACTTCATAGTATTCCAATAAATAATGCATAATAGCACCAATTGTCTGATCTTGTAAACCAATAATTAAGAATGAAACATAAGAGGTAAGGATTTGAAATTTCAGTTTCCATGATTTCTTAACATCCAATGTTTCAAGGTGTATGATATGACCTTCATATTCCACTGTCCTCACGTCATTATAGGGATCAATTGCATCGGTGCTACTCAGAAATGAATTTGGATCTTTACCAAATGATTGGTTAAACTCTAAATCTGAATCATTCACAGATTTGGAGTTCCCAGTATGAGTAAATCTCTTGGGATGAGGTGATAGATCTGCCAATTGTACGTCATCCTCGTCAACAATCTCAAAAGAGTCTACCATTTTATACTGTATCTATCCAATTGTCTATGGTAAAATTCTAAACGCTGAAATAAAGCTACATGTAACCTTTATTGATGAATATACATTGTACAGTATTCCTTTTAACAAGGCAAAATTTCGTTATCTCCCTCTATCTATTATCTATTTCCATATATCTAAGTGAGGTCGATCGAACTTCCTGAATAGGAAAAGTTATTAAAGCTTGAAAATCAGATTATGCAATGGTTTTAGTTTCCCCGCTTGTTTTACAGAAGAGGAATCCCATGCCATTGTCTTTAGGATTAAGAAGCAAGTATGAAAACCAATCAAAGTCATTAAAGACAATTAGACTAAGTTACTAAATATAGAAATAAATGGACTCTTTGATTTAAAAGTGTAAAAATTTGAAAAATAAGGAAATAAATAGTTAGTTAGCCAATCAAGAAATAAATAAGTAAGAAAGTCAAACAGCCAACGTTTTTTCATAAGGGAAATAAAAGAATTAAATAATAAACATAGTAAAGATAAGATGACTTGCATCTAAATAAAATCAAGCAATGGAATTATGAGTATCATAAGATTCCAGATGTTCAGCATTTGCCTTTTCATCGACTTCTCTTGCTTCTTCTTCTAATTCAGCAAGATAATCCTTTGCCTTACCTTTCCAAGCAGGAACAAAATAAGGAACGTCACTCCATAACTTATCCATAGATTCTAAAGGAACATTAGCTGTTTCAGGTAAGAAAGCCCAGAAGAAAACAGCATTACTGAAAGAACAAATGACGAACACAATATAGAATCTCCATCCAACTTGTTCCATAGCTTTACTTGTAACTTGACCAATCATAGTGTTGAAAGCAAATGAGACCATTGTAGCAATGGCAACACCTTTAGCTCTAATGTCTAAACTGAAAGATTCAGATGGAACAACCCAAGTCAATGGACCAATACCCCATGAGAAGATGAAATTATAAATCCAAGTAGTTCCAATAAAACCAATTTGAGCAGATCTATTAGCTGTTGTAGCGGGGAACTTGGCCATTAAAATAGTAGCAATCATAAACATTAAGGAACTTCCTAAATTACAACCAATAATGACAGGTCTTCTACCAGTTAAATCAATAGTGAAAACACAAACACCTTCTGCAATAAGGGCAATAATAGAGTTGATGGATTGATACAACAAAGTCTTTCCTGTACTCAAACCCATTTGAGCAAAAATAGTTGGAGAATAGTATTGAATAGCCGAAACACCTGTCATTTGAGCCGATGCTTGTAATGCAGAACAAAGAATAATTCTACGAGATCTATCCTTTGTCTTAAATAAACTGAACCAAGTAGGTAGAGCAACTGCATTTTCCATCTCCACTTCATGCAAGATTTGATCGAATTCAACTCTAACAAAAGGATCTGTCTTATCACCTCTAGCATGTAAACTAGCAATAACTTTTAATGCTTGATCTACTCTACCTTTTGAAATCAACCATCTTGGAGATTCTGGGAAGAATAAGATAAAACCGGCTAAAATGACAACAGGAACGATCTGTAAACCAAGAGGTAATCTAAATTGAGTCTCCGAGGAAAATCCAAGATAACAACCGTAACCGATCCAAGAAGCTGCCAGAGCACCAATACCCAGGAAGAATTGTTGCAAGGAAGTAACTGTACCTCTAATAGATGGATGAGCAATTTCAGCTTGATATAATGGAATAATCATACATAACTGACCAACACCAACACCACTAATAAATCTACCAGCAAGAAGATAACCTAAGTTTCTACTACCACATTGAAGACCACCACCAAGAATAAAGAAAATACAAGCAGCCATAATTGTGAGTCTTCTACCGATTCTATCACAAACTAAACCAGCTATTAAAGCACCAAAGAAGGCACCACCGGTGAAAAGAGAGACAACAGCACCTTTTTCATTGGTACTTGGGTCGAATTTGTCAATGAAAGATTGAGAAGCTTCGACTTGAGCAATAACAGATAAATCGTAACCATAGGTGAAAGAACCTATAGCAGCAAAACAACAAACTAAGAATTGATATAACTTAGGATGCATTTTGTGGGGAAAGATTAAAAATAACCAATTGATGTGTAAACAAAAGTGTTTTGCAATATATATAAGTAACTAATGTACTAATATATATGAGTCAATTAATATTATTGAGTTGAATAATCAAAGGAAAGAGAAACAGACAACGGACTTAATAGCCGTTCAGATGAATAGAATAAAATAGAATAAGGGGAAAACAATTGTTTTATATATGGTAAGTTTTGAGCTATACTCTGAAGCATATGAATGTGTGTTCCTGCCTTGAATATTGCTAGCCAAGGGTCTGTGTACAGTCTTATGGTGTAGTATAGACTAGTATAGCTAATATCTGATTGTTTTCTGATTACAGTTGATAATGTATATCTCCTTACAGCTAATACTGTTTGTTGATGGAATCAGAAGGGACTGCTTCCCAAAAGGGCCGTAGCTAGAGGGAAGATGTCTACAAGGAGAGTGGTGTCTTGTCCCCTATATATCAACACCCCGCAAAATATCTCCACAGATTCTGAGCTGATGTCATATTTACTTGGTATTACGGCTGTATTGACCATACAGATTGTTGTTCAATGTACTGCTGCCAAGATCTTTAGCTGGCCGAGGGGAAAGGAGGATGTGGACGTGACACAAATTTACAAATTTACACACCATCTGGATCTGGTTCTAAAAAGGGACATGGACAGATTGCTAAGAATGAGGATAGCAATTGTACTCAAGCTGGGCAAACTCCGAGAACATGTCTTTCCCTCGGGCAAGAGGATATGTAGAAGATCAATACAAAATACCAAGTTGTTGCAAGAAATTACAGTAACCTAGTTAAGCAGTTATCCCATCTGTAAATCACCTGTAAACGTATATATATATATATGTCGTAAATAAAGATTGTGCACATACAAATATCAAGGGTCCAACGGCGGGAGGAAGCAAAAGCCGCAAGCCTCACACTAACATAAAAGTTATTCAGCACGTGATGTTAAATTAAAAAAAAAATTAAGTCGATCGACCCAGAAGAGAGTAGGTCAAAAATAAAAATAAATCAAGATCCCATTTTTTGCCCAAGTCGATCGACGCAAAACATTAATTTCTCCGCATTTGTCCCGCATTTACTGAGGCTCGACTCTTTAGCTCTTTAGGACCTCGGTTTATGCCTGTACCTTACATGTTACATTCAACACTCACGCTTAGATGACTCTAAAGAGATATTTAACATTTAGCTTGCCTACTTTCGTGATCTACTTATTTACTGATTAATATTTATTTTGACAGCTTGAGGACCATGATTTTGTCAATTCAATCGTTTATACTGTTAAATCAGTTTAAGAATACTATGTTTTGTTTCATACATCTATTTGGAGGTAGCTATATTATACGATAAATTTATACTTTTAACTTCAGAAGTTTTATCTTTTGTTTTGTTCCTTTTCATTAAATGTGCGTTTTGAATGCTATAAATATATATATATATATATATATTACCTATTAGCAAGTAAGCTTGCTTTCGTATTCGGTTAAAGTATTGACTTTATCAGCTGAGGCAGATGTCTTGTCGAATGTATAAGTTAACCATTCTTTGACTAATCTTTTGGCTAATTCAAGTCCGACAACTCTTTGACCCATACATAGGATCTGACAATCGTTGGATAATATAGATCTCTCTACACTGAAAGAATCATGTGCTGTAACTGCTCTAATACCTGGAACTTTATTTGCACTTATAGCTACACCTAAACCAGTACCACAGATTAAGATACCTCTGTCGGCTTCTCCTCTGGCAATTCTTTCACCACATTCAACAGCAACTAATGGATAATGCTTACCATCGTTTTCAGCATTGACTCCCAGGTCAACAATACTTTCAACTGCTGGATTTTTCTCTAATTCTGCCTTAATGGCGTTTTTGTATGCTACACCTGCGTTATCACAACCGATGAGAAGCTTCATTTCTTTTTGTGTATTTTTCCTTGTAGTTTTAATTCAATTGATACAAATATATATATATCTATAAATATCTAGTATACAGTATTATCTACAGTGATAACACATTAATTAAAGAAAACCCACTAGTCCCTATGTGGGAATGCCATTTTATAAATACAAAACATCCGGTACTAAAAATTCCTGGTGCGGAAGTATACTTTGGTTTCTGAAAAGGGCTAAACACGCCGAGTCAATAGTGATCCACTCTACCCCATATTTTTGCTTTTCAGAGAACAATTCCGACCAAAGCTGACCCAATTATACCTCTGTCTAGACGTGTCAGTATAAATAAGACGGCAATAGCCTTTTGTCAGAATATTTTCTTTTGTTGATTCAATGGTTTCCTCATTTAAGTTAGTTTTAAACATCTTTTTTATAAAGTATATTTTTCATTACATAAAATGTCATCTAAACACTTTTTACCAAGCGACATAGGGTCTCTTATAAACAATGGTTTGAAAGCTACTTTATTTGAAAATTCCAACCTTTCTCTTTTAGAAAAGGAAAGAGTTCTGTTCAACAATAAGTTCGATCATAAGAAAGTTGCATTAATTTCAGGTGGTGGATCTGGTCACGAGCCTGGTTGGTATGGGTTTGTATGCGATGCCATGTTAGCTGCTTCTGTTCAAGGTGAAGTTTTTGCTTCTCCTAATTACAAGAACATTCAGGCTGCTGAAAAAATCGTCCATTCTGAAGCTGGTACCATCTTTTTAATTACTAATTATACAGGTGATAATTTGTATTTCGGTATGGCTTCTCAAGAGTTGATCAGTAAATATGGTGCTGATAAAATCCGTTTATTAAGAACCACAGATGATGTAGCTGTTCCAAGATCTAAAAGTGCATTAGTTGGCCGTCGTACTTTAAGTGGTATTACTTTAATGTTTAAAGTCCTAGGTGCTTGTTCAGATGCAGGTTATGACATCGACACCGTTTATAAATTAGGTGAATCTTGTAACAAAAACATTGCCTCAATGAACGCAGGTTTAGACCACATTCATATTCCAACTCATAGTTCAGACGGTGATTGGGGTAAACTAAAGCAAAATGAATTAGAATTAGGTTTAGGTGTTCATAATGAACCAGGTGTCAAGAAATTAGACTATATCCCATCAAATGAAGAGCTCATCGAGAAAATGTTGAAGTATATCTTGGATAAGAACGATCCAGAAAGAGGTTTCTTTGAATATGACAAAGGTGATAAGATTGTCTTACAATTAAACAACCTAGGTGGTGTTTCCCACTTAGAATTATTAGCTATTCTTCACGAAGCTAACAAGCAATTGAAGAAAACTTATGATATCAAATTATGTAGAGTTTACCACGGTAGCTTTGTCACTTCTTTCAATGCTCCAATTTTCACTCTTACTTTATTTAACGTTACTAAGTCAGCCAATGATTTATTCAGTGTAGATAATATCTTTGGCTTTCTTGACAAGAAAGTGGATGCTACCAACTGGCCAGTTCAACTTCATTACACTAATGATACCATTGACGTTGAATCTAGAACCATATCCAATTTTGAAAACTACAATGATGAAACTGATAACCAAGACACCACTGTTGACATTGATGTTGACGCGGTTAAGTTTGACCATATAATCAAAGAAGCAAGCAGAAGAGTCATTGCTAAAGAACCTGAATTAACCGAGTGGGATACAAAAATGGGTGATGGTGATTGTGGTGAAGGTTTAAAGCTAGGTGCCATTGCCATCACTGAAAAATTAGCCAAGACAGATGTTGTGAAGGATGGTAAGTTATTGAAGACTTTGAAGACTATTTTGAAAGTAGTTAAGGAAGATATGGGTGGTACTTTAGGTGCTATCTTATACATTTTCTTACAGGGTATTGTTTTCAAATCTGAGACTTTACTCAAGGAAGGTTACAAAGGTGATGTTAATGGATTACTCTGTCAAGCCTGTGCTTACGCCATTGACAATCTCTGTAACTTCACCAAGGCAAGAGAAGGTTATAGAACAGTCATGGACGTCTTAATTCCATTCTGTAGAGAGTATATTTCTACATTAGATGTTAGCAAAGCAGTCAAAGTTGCATATGATTCAGCTGAAGGTACTAGAAAGCTGGTTCCTAAATTAGGTAGAGCTACTTATGTTGGTGTTTCAGAAGATCAATACGATTTCCCACCTGATCCAGGTGCGTATGGTGTTTATGAAATCCTGAGTGCTTTAGTTGATTAAATTAATTAGATAATTAGTTATAATTTATGTAGTTTTATAAAGTCATTTCGGTAATATCATTAATAGAAAAAAAAATAGCTTCAATAGTAACAAGTCATGGAAAAAAAAGGGTAAATCCGTAGTATTGTTTTCTATTTTATAATAACGACATCCAAAGACTTTTACATGTACTACGCAGAGAAAAGGTGCTTAGTTTAAAAAGTCTTGAAACTAATGTTTTATTCATTATTAATATATAAAATTTTATAGGGAACTTAATTGCGTCAAATTGATTACCAAGCATCAATACCACCATGAACGATTAAGTCAACACCAGTAGTGTAACTACTTGCGTCAGATAAGAAGTAGACATAAGTACCAGCTAACTCATTTGGTTTAGCAAGTCTGTGCATACCACCCCAGATGGTTAATTTGTCGTCCCACATTGGGTCAACTTCGTCATAAGTAGTCAAAGCAGTCTTAATGTAACCTGGAGAAACACAATTGACTCTGATACCTTGTGGGCCGAATTCAGAAGATAAACCTCTGACAACACCTAAGATAGCAGATTTGGTGGCTTGGTAGGGTAAGGATGGAGCAGCCTTGTTGGTACCGTGGGAAACCATGGAAGCAGTGGCGACAATACTACCCTTGATACCTAAACTCAAGAAAGTATCAATAGCGACGTTGGCGGTATTCACAACACCCTTTAAGTTAACGTTGATTATTAAGTCCCACTCAACTGGAGTGTATTCTAAAGCACCTTTACGGATGGTAATACCAGCGTTAGCAACAACACCGTCAATAGTACCTTCCTTTTCAACAACAGCTTTGAAAGCTGCTTGTAAAGTGTCTAATTTGGTAACATCAGCGTATAAGAAATGAGCTTGACCTGGGAATTCTTCTTGCACAGCAATGAATTCGTTGGTACCAGATGGTTCCCTCAAGTCAAAGGAATAAACAGCCTTGGCACCTTGTTGCAAACAGCCTTTAGCAATGGCAGCACCAATACCAGAGTTGGCACCAGTGATGATGATGACTTTACCTGGGACACCGGTAACTAAAGCTGGGGTATCTGGAGCGGTGGAAACCCACTTGTATTCTTGCTTGTCCTTGCCTAACATTGTGTATTATAGTATGTGTACTTTCTGTATAGAGTGACAATACTGAAAAATCCCAAGAAAGAACCCTAAATACCAACTTTTCAGATACCAAACTGGCCCCGTCAAGGTTCTTATAGTGCTCCCCAGACATCCACTGGCAGTGATCCCCAGGTTTTGATGGAACATTTCCGCATTATGTGGGGTGCGCGCCGCAAGACACTCTCAACAATACTGAGCGGAAGTGTTCTTTGAAAAAAGAGGAATAGGCCGGCTTGCGGATTGTTCTTTGGGGAAGAGAGTGGACACTATAAACCGATGGCTTTCCTTCTCTTTGTAAGTGCAATTGGGCTGAAGTGGCGGTGAAGTGTTTCTATATTGCATTGATATTGCCAATATTGTTTGTGTTTATACTTGAAACTCTAGAACGCAAAATAAACAATTTTCCCTTTTACGAAAAAATGACAGATATGAGCTGGAAAGAATCAAACAAAACTTTGCAAATCTTAAAGGCTGCAGAAAAAGGTAACTACGGTGTTATGGCTACCATTGCATATAACTTGGATCATGTTATTGCCATGATTAGGGCCTGTGAAAACAAAAGATCCCCATTGATTATCCAGTTTTTTCCATGGGCTATTGCTCATTCCAATGGTGATTTGATCAGAGCTGCTAGATTATTAGCCGATAGAGCTACTGTTCCTATTGCTTTGCATTTAGATCATGCTCAGGACATTGAAATGATTAAGTTTGCTGCTAAGGAACTTCCATTTGACTCCATTATGATCGATATGTCCCATTACGAAAAAGAAGAAAACTTATCAAAGACCAAAGAATTAGTCGCCTTATGTAATGCAAATTTCAAAGCTACTGAGGCTGAACCAGGTAGAATCGAAGGTGGTGAGGATGGTGTTATGGATACCGAGGAATTAGAAGGTATTCTTACCACTAAAGAAGATGCCACTGAATTTTTAGCCACTGGTATCGATATCTTGTCTCCAGCTATTGGAAACATCCATGGTGACTACCCTCCAGTTGGCCCTCAATTAAGATACGACCTTCTTGAAGATTTGGAACACTTTGTGCATGAAAAGAACATTAGATTATGTTTACATGGTACAAATGATTTTCCAGTTGACATTTTACAAAGATGTATAGATACTGGTATATCTAAGGTAAATGTTAATAAATTAGTCTTAGATACTCACATTGAGTACTTTGAAGAAAACGCCAGTAAGGTGCCAATGACTGTTCTATTTGACAATTCAAATGAAATCTTAGTTAACAGAATGGAAGAATGGTTGGATAATTGTAGATCCAGTGGTAAAGCTTGAGATCAAGATAATAGAAATAAGGTAAACTGAATAAAAACAAAAGACATCCAATGCACAATTCAATCATTAATAAATAGTCTATATACATTTTCACATACATATATAAGGTCATGAATCCTTTTAGGAAAATATAAAGATCTGACATTTTATTCAATAATAGTTTTACATCAGTGAGTTATTTCCAATTAAACGTTGGGGGTATATTGAGTAAATCAGTACATATAAATATACATATAAGCGTTGAATTATTCTCTCACAATTCAATTGTAAAATTTAATATACAGAGCCCTTCATGCCCTCTGAGTCATTTTCAAAACGACATATAGAAATCCCGATGATAAAACGGGAATCGTGAAGTTATCGTCAAAATTGAATAAATCAATACCTTCCGATAAAGCAGCAATAAACCCAGAAACTAATGCGTATGCATGTAAATTTAAATAACTATTATCCTTTGACCACATGATTTCATAGCCTTCATTGACATCAGGATAGTTTGGAATGAAATAACCGTAGAATAAATAACAACATATTATACCTGTGACAAAAGCAGCAATTGAACCGGCCAAAGATTTGTTTCTTGCCAATTTAGGAGTTAAATGTCCATAAGTTCTTCCAACAGTTGAAGCCATTGTATCCGACCAGGATAATAATAATAAGGAAATCATGGATATATCCTTAGGATAGATTGCAAAGACAATAGACAATCCCAGAAGGTACCATATCACACCATTATAGCTATTGACCTCCTTTTCCCTCATAAGAAATCCAACTGATTTGCAATATAATTTATTGAAGTATGGGAATCTGAACCTCACTAAATCCAAAACTAATATGATAACAAATGCAACGAACAAAGGTATTGTGAAATTGTAAATTTGGAAATTTATCGTATAGAGATATAATGTGATAAATCCAATTGACACGTGAAATAGTTTTCTTGGAACTTCATATTTATGTATTAATCTTTTGAAAGATTTATGAGATGAGAGCAAGAGCTCGGAGGTATTGTTAATTAGGTCTAAAGCTGAAACACTAGCTGAATTCAAAGACATAAACCTGTTCGCCAGATTTTTATGCTCAAAATGATGCTCTTTATCGTTGCTATCCGATATAGAAGAATCTGAAACAGACAAATCATCGGCTTCAAACTCACTTTCATCACTGAACTCATCTTCATCGTCTTCATCATCTTCATCCTCATTTTCCACTTCATATTTGTATTCGGGATCTTCGTCCTCTATATATGTATCCTCATTAAACAGTACTACTTCTCCCTTCTCATTTATTCTCCGGCGAGAATCGCTTTCATTTTTATGCACACTTGTTGATTTGGAGCTCTCCATTGATATAGTGAAAGTTTTTGAAATACTTCAAATGCGGAATATAGTGAGATTCAATTGTTATTAATATTGAATGTTTTTGGAAAAAAATAGTTTCAAACCCTAAAGTAATTTTCTTATCTTCAGATTGATCGTGTATAATTTTTTTTTATCTGTTAAACAAATGAAAAAAATAAATAAATAGATGGCTTCAAAAAGCAAGCTCGCGTGAGTTATAGAAAAACCTTGTCAACGTAAGTCCAAAACCGTTGATTACCAATTGTAACAGAGTGTAGGACTACTTGAATAGTGTGACATTGAATATGGCCTTTGAGGGCTTTGCTTATCTGATCTGGCGGCCTCTGTTATGAATTTGCTGACTTTTCTTCTTCGCTTCGATCGACCAGGGTAACCACAAAGACGCGACTAACAAAGCTGTTGTAAGAAATCAATGTATTTCAATCTGTATATCGATACAGTCCCCGTTCCCAAAGCCATAGCTGCTCAGCAGCCGCTGATCGTTGACCAGCTCTTCATGGTACTCTTGTGCCACCATATGTATGCGTCTGCTTGGAATGTTGTCCAGGCGTCTGCTGACTTTACCTCGAAGTTTACCAATAGTAAAACTAGGGAAAATCATTTGATCAAACTCAATACCTCTATCCAGTGCTTTCATTCGTAATATTATCTTGCCTTTTGAAGATTGCTCATTTATGGCTCTGGAAGTTAGTTGGCGGTTAACTTTGTATTTGTCACAAAGTTCATGCCACTTAGGCTCGTTATCAAATTGGAATACCCCGGATTTGACTTTGGTGATGAAATATAACTCGTAGTTTTCCCTTTGCTTGGATGGTATATCTGATCCATTAATCAACAGTAAATTGCTATTCAAACGACCTACAAGTTGAATCAAATCTATTTCCTCCTTTTCTTTATCATTATTGCTTAATTGAAGAAGAGGATTCCCAAGTATTTTGATGGAGTTCAAATTGGGAAATTGTTTTGCAATCACGTCAATTTCACTCCATTCAGCTATTTTGTTAGAAGTCAAATCCAATTTAAGAATGTTGCTAAACTTATAATCTGTTTCAATCTTTCCAATTTCTATCATATTATTCGAGAGGTTAAGCTCTCTGAGATGCTCGAATGAAGCAAAAGTTTTCAAGTCTATGTCAGATATCTTGTTAAAGCTTAAATCTAGTATTTTCAAGTATTTGCATGATGTCAAGGGTACT
This sequence comes from Ogataea sp. yHMJ1, assembly GCA_030571015.1. NCBI lineage: Eukaryota > Fungi > Ascomycota > Pichiomycetes > Pichiales > Pichiaceae > Ogataea > Ogataea sp. yHMJ1. Next base: position 157,331 of record JAJLXB010000014.1, read on the forward strand.
AGTACATCCATTCTATCCAGTCCATTCGTTGAGAGATTGATTCTTTCCAAATTCAAAAAAACACGGGAAACATTTTTGATCAATTGAGTATTGTACTTCAGGCCACAAAAAGAGATATTCAAGTCCAAAACTTGATCTAGTACCATGGAAGTATCGTTTGAAGTCACATTTTCAAACCTGTTGCCAACAATTGCCACTTTTCGAAGCAAAGGAAGTTTGCTCAAAAGATTTAGTAAATAGTTGAAGTCACTTATAGTATTAAAGCTGAGATCTAAATCAGCTAGACTTGACAGAGTGGTAGATAAATTGACATCGTCAATAGGGAACTCACTGATTCCCAGATGATCAAGAGAAATCACCTCCAACGTTGAGAAATTAGATTGCATCGCTGAAAGTTTGGTAAATCCATAAGACTCAAATTTCTTGGAACCCATTTGAATTACTGGAAATTCTTCATCTCTTAAACTACTTTCTGTAGTTTTTCGTGTTTCTCCTCCATGGGTGCCATCAAGTAAAGTGTAGTCACCATTTCCGTATTTATAAACTAGAGCATCAACAAATGATCTGGAAGGTCTCATTTTCTTTTTGAATATTTTCAGTTTAACAAAAGAGCCACTTTTCTTATCCCCAATTGTTTCAAAGTACCTTACTCCATTTAAAGTACCGTTGTTCTTTCCTCTTTCAGGTTCATCCCACTCGATTCCCACGGCAACTTCTTCTGGCCATTCAGAAATTAGCCCCACATAACGAACCGTGCCCAGATCACCAGACTCTGCATAAGAGATTCTTTTACCTAAAACAGCATCCATATCGTGACTGCTAGTTTCTTGTACCTCCTAGTCGTATAAAGAAGCGTATCACTGGGCGGTGAACTATTTAAACCTTAGGTAAATAAAATAATATTCATCTCCATGTTAGCTCTCGCGGCTTTTCAATTATCAACTTGACATTTTTATTTGCATTTACGCTTGTATATCACAATTTTCTTATACACCTAACGTGAACAAAGTGGTTACTAAACACCAAGATGAGTAAGATACGGACGGTGGAGAAGTTAAATCAGTTAGAACTAGAGTCAAATGTCCCTTTGTCCGCATCGTGGCACCAGGATTTTAGTCATACATCATACATATACATTGGAAATTTACCCGCCGACTTGAATGAATTAGACATTCTTGTGATATTTTCGCAGTATGGTGTTCCTGTGGACGTTAAACTTCTGAGAGAGAAGTCAACAGGAGTTTCTCGTGGATTTGCGTTTTTGAAGTACGAAGATTGGAAGTCTACTGTGTTGGCTGTTGACAATTTGAATGGGGTCAAGATTTTGGACAAGGTTATCAAGGTGGATCACGCTGTTTATAAGCCTGCGAAGGAGAACCCCAATTCAGAGGAGATTGACGAAAGCAAGAAATATGAAGAAATGGTGAAAGAAGAATTGCAAAATGACTTTGCTGCAGAAGAAGGGGACGATGAACAAGAAGAAGAAGGAGATAGCCAAACGTTGCTACTTGACAATGATCCTGATTTTGCTGACCCTATGGCACAGTTTTTTAACAAGAGAAAAAGCAGCAGCAGCAAAGATAGAAGGTCCGATAAAGAATCAGGCAAAAGACATAGAAGTAGTAATAAAAGTGTGCATCGTCATGGCCACAGCCATAGCAGTAGTCACCGTCATCGCCACCGCCATCATCATGAAGATACAAAGCGTTCAAAAGAGAGAAGATCAAATAGTCATGCCAGCCGGTCTAGCGCAACAAGAGCAAATACCAATGAAAAAGAAACAAGTTAAATAGATTAAAATGAAGCAAGATAAATAGTTTTACAAGATTGTTTATTCACTCAACTTGGACGAATACATAGTTAGAAATACAAATATTAAAGTATCAAAGAAGGATCTTTGATTCAAGATGGTAAACTCCATTCATTACTGAACCCCTGACTAAGACTAGTATTTCCTTTTGATGCAGGTGTCGGCAGAGAAAAAGATTCATCCCTTTCAAGATCTGAGTTGTCTTCATCTTTGTTTCCATTATGATCTTCATCTCCTTCACTTCGAGTCACTTCTCCCTCGTTTGGTCTTCGACTTGTCTCATATGACGTGTCTTGTACCTCACTAGTTTCTCTAGAAGTACCAAAGTTGATCGGAGATCCAGGATTAGCAATATCATTATTCATGTTTTTTGGTACAATTTCATCTCCAAAGGCATCTCTATCATCTATATGCAAATCAAAATTTTGAATCGTTGTTGTGACATCTTCTTGTAAAGTATCGTACGAGGAGACGTTAAAACTCGAGCTTGTTATATTATTAGCTTCTATCGCATTTGTAGAATCGGTGGCTTTGTCAAAGCTGTTATTATTTTTATTGATTTTTTCAAATTGGAATGGTTCAATATCTTTATTTGATAAATTGGCCAGTTTATCATATATTGACGTAGACTTCTTGGATATGTTCTCGTATATTATCGACTCTCCTTTTATAATAGATACGGATTGGTTCAATATATCAACAGCGGATTGTTGAACATTGTTGAATACTAGTTCATAATGGTCGTGTTTCAATTTGTCAATTTCATCCAGCTGAGAAGCAAGGCTCAAAAGATTCGATTTATAAGCTAAAATATTCCTTGTTCTCTTTTTAGACAATTTATAATTTGCTATTTCCTTTTGCCTCAACTCCTTTGTTTTAATATTTATTATATCCTTAAATTTCTTATCGTTGATTTGGTAATCTTGATGAAACTCCTTAGTGATTTTCCTTATTGGTTCTTCAAAATCAGTTTTAATGCTCTTTGATAAGATTTGCTGATGATTTGAAATTAGATAATGTAGACCACTGGCGTTCATTAATCCATTAGAAGCAACACCAGAACCTTTACATCTTGCGCATTCCTCTAGGGCATTTCCAAATTCACTTGCAGCATTTGCAACCAACTCTAAAGCCTCTCTATATTTGGCAGAAGTGCCCAGAAGCTTTTGGTAGCACTCAATTGTATCATTGACATCCTGAGTTTTCACTATGAGCGGAAGGTCTGTGACAGACGAGTTGAAACTTCTTACTGTGTTAGATATTGACCCAGTTCTGTGGGATGCTTTGTTTAAAAGTGGGAATTCGGTATATGTCGTAGGGTTGCTCACGCCATCCGATATCACAGATGATGTCTCTATTATATGACTACCGCCATTATGTGAATCATTATGACTGAGTGGTAACCCTTGACTTTGGCTTAGAGAACTAAAGTTGTCTGCCGTGGACGGTGTACCTGAGTTGTTGTTACCTGGTGCAGAAGAGCTGCCAAAGTAATTGTAGAATTCCGACAAGTGTTTTGGGGGTGACTTCTTCTGAGGAGACTGCCTTGGTGACACAGGCGTGTCCATCGACAATTCTGACATCCTTCTGAATGGGTATATACTCGCTACCTAGTACTTGATTGCTTAAATGGTTGGAAGTAGCAACTGTATGATTCTGCTTCTTCTTATCTTAATACTCTCCACTTAGCTGTTTACGTCTTGCTACTCTGGTCTATATAATGTCACGTGATGTAAACATTTATTTGCAGTCGCGTCGGCAGCTTACCCGGCGGTTTTGTTCTTTCTCAAAATTTTCGGCGTCTGCTTAACTAAGAGAGACATATGAGGACATCACAAGTGTCAGATATATCAAAGTACTCCAGGAGAACGGCATCGTATCATCCGAAAACCTCATTTATTGAATCTTATTGCCCTGCTATAAAGATGCTCGCGTTTTCAAGATTGCTCAGAAGCGCTCCTGCTTCTCTGCTTAGGAGCTCAGGTCAAATTGGCTACTTTTCAACCTCTTCAATAATATCACAATCTTTAAACTTCCAAGCTCCACCTTCTTTCCAAAAGGAAGTTAAGTCTTTGATCCAAGATGCATCACGTAACACTTTGAAAAGAGAAGACTCAAGAAAGACTTTCTTAATCGACATGTATAACTATTTCTACAACCAAAACCAAATTGTATTATTCTGCCATTTTAACAACTTAACAAAAGTCGAATCAAAGGCTGTCACACAAAGGCTTTCTCCTCTTGGAGCTCAAATGAGAGTCCTTAACGCAAACGTTTTCAAATATTTCTTGAGAGCATCATTCCACAAAGATCCAGCATCTAAAGCTGCTGCCAGAAAGGTCAAGAAACTGAGAATAAGACATCCTTTAGAAGCAGCTCTTCATGGTCCGACTTGTATGATCTTACTCAAGGATTTAGATCCACAGAACTTGGAAAAGGTTCTCAATGTTATTTCTAAGCAAAATGAAAGACTTTTCGTTGTTGCTGCCAAGGTCGGAAATGAAATGTTTGATGTTGAAAAGATTAATGAGTTCAAGCAATTACCAAGTCTTTCTCAATTACATGGTCAATTAACTGGTGTGTTACAATTATTATCGGGAAGTGGTTTGGTAAGTACATTAAGTCAACACTCCAATATGTTGTTCTACTTGTTGAAATCAGTTGAGCAAGAAAGCAACAATAGCGAAGAATGATTTCGAAGTTATTTAAAGAGCCATACCATTTAATTTGACTTTATTGTAAAGTACAACCGCATATGAGAAGCTTACTTCCCAGTTGGAGTGAACTTTTAGGATACAGCAATACCTACATACATTCCTATATATAAGCATATATACGAAACAACATGTAAATAGACACCATCACACTATAGATAGATAGATCATTCTGATTATCAAGAACTAAAACCAATGTAGTGAAAAATCGATCGGCTCAAAATTATTTCAAATTTTTTTTTAAGATTTCTAACTATAGGCTTGATCAATGTATAGCTGTACATCTTTCATTCGGTTAACCAGCAGAAGTTAGAAAAAATTACAGCTGAAAGAATGTCTGAAGAAATTACTCAAAAGGATAGTCAGCTGTCAAAGCGTAAAAACTACAGACAAGCTAAAGAGGAGACTCGTATAGCTCTAAAACATGGAAGATTCGAAGAGCCAGAAGAGAATACTGATAACAATGATATTATAGAACTCCCAAAGAAAAGATTTTACAGACAGAGGGCACACTCTAACCCATTTTCTGATCACAGACTTGAATACCCAAAGTCTCCAGATTCAATGCAGTGGAGTAAATTCTATCCAGGATTTGTCGACCCTGAAACAGGTAAACTTACCAAACAAGTCGAAATTGCAGATATTGGTTGTGGATTTGGTGGTTTAATGATTGACTTATCACCAGCATTTCCAGATACCTTAATCCTTGGGATGGAAATTAGAGTTCAGGTGACTAATTATGTGGAGGATAGAATTATCGCCTTAAGACAACAATCTGTCCAAAAGGAAAAAGATTCATTAAAGTATCAAAATATAAATGTTATTCGTGGTAATGCCATGAAATTCTTACCTAACTTCTTCCACAAATCACAATTATCCAAGATGTTTTTTTGTTTCCCAGATCCACATTTCAAACAAAGAAAACACAAAGCCAGAATTATCACAAACACATTATTAAGTGAATACGCATACGTTCTCAGAGAAGGAGGTATAATATATACAATCACGGATGTTTTGGACTTGCATGAATGGATGGTTAAACACTTAGACGAGCATCCTTTGTTTGAAAGATTAGATGAAGAATTCGAAAACACAGATCCTTGTGTTGCAATTATGAGAAATTCAACTGAAGAAGGTAAGAAAGTCGAGAGAAACAAGGGTGATAAGTTTATCAAGTGTTACAGAAGATTACCTGACCCAATCTAATCATCGACAGAAATTGTTTAATTGTTTTATCTACTAAGCATTGGTATATACATAAATATGTATTTCTTATAGAATTCTTTAAAATGGAATTGACAAGACAAACGGGAATGATACCTGGAATAAAATCGTACTAAAAACAAAATAATAAAAACATAATAAAAACATTCAGTCTAAAAATCTTACAGACTCTTCATCATCACTTGTAACATTACCATCTTTTTTCTTTCTAGAACCAAAAATGGATGATACAGCCTCACTTCCTTTTCTTAAACTGCCCCTAATGCTATTCTCGTCACTGGTTTTATATGCGTATATTGTAGCTAAATCAGGGGGCTCAATATCTTCAGGGAGGATTAGTGGAGATCTTAGATGACTGTTGCTGGTAGTTGAGTGTATACTTGAGTTACCTTGCACCAATGCATTGATCTCAGAAGGTAACATCTGATTTCCTCCTAAACTGAGATGGTTCATTTTTCTTGCAGCCTGTGAATTTTTCATGAACCTTGAGCTTGAAAGAGACTCAACATCCCCACCAGTGTTAGAGATTGATCCATACAAACTAGTATTTGATGCACCAAATGCATTATGTGAATGAACAGATGACCTATCGTCAAAGATTGAATCCATGTCCTCTAAAGACAACCCCTTTGTTTCTGGATAAACGTAATAAACAGTCATTATCGAAATGAAACACGATATTGCATGAATAAGATATAATTTATAACTGATAAGGTCCAGCAATATTGGACTTAACTCTCCAACAATAAAGTTACATAACCAGTTAGTTGCAGTACTCATAGATGAACCCTTTGCTCTTGCCTTTGCCGGCAAAATTTCAACCATGAGCCATCCCAATGGGCCCCATGAATAACCAAATGAAGAATTGTAAATAATCACAAAGATAACAACCAATTGAGGGGTAATATCTAAGTCTAAGTAAGAAACAAATGCAACAGAAAGTAAAGCAATACCCATAAGAAGACCACCTGATATAAAAATTGGCCTTCTTCCCCAGTTTTCCACTAGATACCACGGTGGTACAGTACTACATACATAAATCAAGGAGTTGATACCCGTCATCAAAATAGCGTTTCTTCCTACCCAACCAGCTTTTTCAAAAACAAGGGGTGCATAATATGAAATGACGTTTATACCATTGAATTGTGCAAACATTTGAGCGCTCATTGCAATGAACAATCTCTTAGGATATCTTCTAAATGCCTCTGAATAGCTGAGTTCACCTTCTAATCTGTTCATTAAAACCATTTCCTTAATTGATCTAAACTCATCTGTCGCAATGTCTGAATGTACCTCTCCATTAGAATATAGATCGGCAATGACAACTAGACCTTCGGCATCATGATCATGCTCTAGCAGCCAACGGGGACTTTCGACAATCAAAAAAGATCCAAGGAACAAAATTGTTCCAAAAACAACTTGAGCCACTAATGGTACTCTCCATGATAAATTACTTTCGATAAAAGAACAAGCATAGTCAATCCATACGGAAGAGGAGTATCCCAATACATTACCTGTAAACTGAACACAGCCCAAAAATCCTCTTGAATCAGGAGGAGAAACCTCTGCCTGATAGACAGGCACATTTCCACTCAATAAGCCGACACCTAAACCACTGATGAATCTACCAAAAAAAAGATGGGCAACAGTGGAGGAATGACTTTGCATTGTTCCACCAAGCATGAATATAAAAGCTCCTAATCTGATGGTTTTTCTTCTACCTAATTTGTCAGAAGCATAATGGCCTAACAAACTTGAAATTAGAGCACCAATTTCCAAAATGGCTACCACAGTACCGATTGTAGCTGAAGAAGGGTTGTTGAAATATTCTTTGAAATAAGGACCGGTTATAATACCACTCATATAACCTTGATCATAACCAAACAGAAATACACCAAGACTTACAAAGCCACTTGTGAAATACAATAAGGGTTTGCCGACTAGCGGCCCACTGGGGATATCTTCTGGGGTAATCTCTGCCATTATCTTGTTGATTGTACGATTATGTGCTAGGAAAAATCAATGAATGAAGCTGCAGTAGTATAAATACTCTTTATAAATTTAATTAGGATGTCAGGGCTGAACTACGTAAAATAAAGTACATTTGAATTGATAAGTTTATAGAATGAGCCCTAAATATAGTTGTCTGTTAGAAAACGTCTGCTGCGTATCAGTTGTCCTAAAATGAAACGGAGTAATATCAATACTAAGTGTCAAACTCCACGACTTTATGACCACGGTTATCAATCAGCCTCAATCGATCTGCTCTTATGATTACGGTTCTATGGTTGAGATGTAGATGAATATATACTACCATAGGGAAAGGAGATCATATCAAACTGGAATGATGTAATGAGAATTATCAATACGCCTATCTGATGGTGCACGGGTGAATGCGTAGAGTCGTTACACGATATTTATCTCGTTGTTGTAATTGCTGTTATTCATAGAAATGGTTTGTACGTTAAAAGTCACCACAGGAATCCTTCCTACTTCAGCCTTGACTATAGCCTCAACACCCAGACTGGCAAGAATCCCTTTTATTATGCCACATGGCAGTTGTAAATACTATTTGACGTTTCAACAGGTTGGTTAGTAAACATTTTTTTAGTTTCAACAAAACATAAAAGATTTCTTTATATACTTACAGGCTGTGCTTTCCTTATTGTATCTTCTCTTCCTTCTGAAGAGTACATTGTAGTTAATGGTCTAAAGCTGTTGTCAATAAGAACAAAAGTATCCTAATTTGAAAATTGGTGCATTGAGTTAGTAAATTGCAAAGGTAAAATTAATAGCTCTTGATAATGGTAATATACACCCGATTCACCAATGTTATTTAAATACATACAATATGATTCGTCCTCAGGTTATTCATTTGTTTCAAGAAGCACACTTTCCAAACATCTCTACAGATGAACTTCATGATTTCCAAAACCTCAACAAACTTTAAGTTGATATCAGTGATTCCTCTCTGGTATATCAGACACTCCGTCAACTTGTTGCCCAATTGATATCCGTAATTTTCGATTCTGTATAGGTTATTATTGGATGACATCTCATCACTTTTATTTATCAAATCTATGGTTCCGGGTAAATCATCAAATTCGTCGCTGACGCTCATGTAAGATTTAACTTTAGAAGTGGTGTTGGACTCGGAGGTCGAATCGTCTATTTTCAGTTTTGCAATATCAACCTCAACAAGACCACCAACTTTCTTGCTAATCTTATCTAGTCGCTCGTTGACTCTGATTGACAAGGGTACTGTTTCCATTAATAGGTAATCTAGGCAACAAGCATTGATTTTCTTGGAGAAAATATCGTCATCTGTTGATGCGGTCACCTTTGCAGCAGAATCACTTGAAACTTGCTTTTGTCTTTCAGAAACATTAGTAGTCATTATGAAAATCTTAATAGTTATTGATTTCTTTTATATGTTGTCAAATGGTTTTACCAGCAAGGCAGTCCTTGCTTGCATCTCTCTTACGTAGACTTCAGATCAATCTTCTCGCTTTTATTTTTATTCATCAGTGCTCATATACACTGTTTTAGTCCATAAGTTTAAACATATCTATATAATTACTGGATTTGTATGAATCAATGTGAATAACTACATGGCTAGGCTTCATAAAAGGCAAACCTTATGTAAACTGAGAAGACTTAGTAAAACTCACTATAGGATGGTTGAGCCAAAGAGGGAACAAATCAAATAGACTTGAAGGTTAGCCATAGGACAGTACTCATCTTTTTGCTTTGTTGCATCTCAAGAAGAAGTAGATAGGAATCAAAGTAAAGTAGAGGTAACTTCTAGGAACTGTTACAGAACACTTGCAAAGTTTCAGTTCACATGTCCCATAAGCTAGTAATGCAGAACTGAAGCTAGAGATTTCGAAACAATTGCGACTCAGTAAATTGATTAAAGCAGAAGTTTTTGAGGGCTTTTTTTTTTTTTTTTACCAATCCAATTGGAATCTTCTCTTGAAAGTAATAGCGGTTTCACAACTGGAACAATTGAGTGATTTTAGACTACCACAATACAACTAGTTTCCTCCTCCTCCTCGGAATTGCCAATAAAGCGGAACCAACGCGCTTTGCTAGTGTTCACCGGTTTCACTGAAAGGAGAAACTGAGAAAAGCCCTCCGGATTATTCCCCAGACGGGAGGTGTTTCACTCCGTTTCGGATTTTTTGCTTTGCTCCTTTGTTCAGACGTAGCACAATGGCTTATTTCACCCGGAACAATACATTTGAAACTGGGGCAAATGGATGCAATCTTATTGGGAGTTTCCCACTGTGTGAAACAAAAGAAAAAATACTTTCATACTGTCCTCTAAAGTGCGACAAATACCGTACTACATAAAATCAGTAAGATTTAAAAGCCTCGTCGCTTATACATTAGCTATATATATATATATAAGATTATTAATTACTACTCGAAGTCTTTCATAGTTTAATGGGTAATTTTTAAAAGTCTATAATGAAAAAGAAAAACAATTGGAACTGAAAGAAATCAAGCAGAGTTCAAATAATGTACTTCACTTAATGATCTTAATCTATCAGCAGCTTGTTCAGGAGTGATATCTCTTTGAGCTTCACCAAGCATTTCAAAACCGACCTGGAACTTCTTCACAGTGGCACTTCTTAATAATGGAGGGTAAAAGTGCATATGGAAATAAGCGACTTCTTCTTCTTCTTTGGTAGCATTCAATGGAGCTTGATGTAAACCCATAGAGTATGGGAAAGAAGTAGAGAATAAGTTATCATACTTAGTTGTCAATTTCTTTAAGATAGAAGCTAAGTCTTCCTTTTGCTTTTGAGTGAAATGTTTTAATGATGGTAAATGTTCCTTTGGTAAAACCATGGTTTCAAAAGGCCAGATACCCCAGTATGGAACGACGACAATAAATGAATCATTCTCTAAGACAGTTCTAGCACCATCTTTCACTTCGGTGGAAACGTAGTCTCCCAATAAGCTTGAGCTATATTCTTTGTTATATTTGGACATGTTATGCATTTCATGATCAACTTCAGTTGGTAAAGTATCAAGACACCAAGCTTGACCGTGAGGATGAGGATTTGAACAACCCATTACACTACCTTTATTTTCAAAAATTTGTAAATATTTGAATGGTTTACTTCCATCTTGAGCTTCCTTTTCTAAGTCAAGGTATAGCTTTTGCCATGTATTGATAACATTTGCAATTTCTTGATCTTTCATCAATGGTAAAGTCTTATTATGTTCAGGAGAAAAGCAAATGACAAAACATTTACCCTTGACACCTTGAGTCTTGAACAAACGATTCTTCAAATCACCACTGCCTTCAGCAGCATCTGAAGAATGGTAGTCAGGTTGATCTAATTTAACAGCAGGGAAATCGTTTTCAAAGACAAAAGTTTCGATATACTTAGGGTTAAATAAATCTTGACCTGCTCTAGCATTACCTGGACATAAGTAACATTTTGGATCGTAAGAAACACCAATATCCGTACTCACGGACTCGTTTTGACCTTGCCAAGGTCTCTTAGCTCTATGAGGAGAGACCAAAACCCAGTTGTTGGTTAATGGGTTGTATCTTCTATGACTATGGTCGGTAAAATCGAATGTATCACACATAATGTATTATAATTGAAGTAATTTCGTGAGCTATATAGCAAAGATATGGATTAATATGCACACAAGGACACTTCCAAATCAATCAAAGTTATAGATACAAGAACTATTAGGGATTTAAAATATGTTTAAGGCTTTTCAGACGTAGATGGAGGTATTTGAGTGGAGTGACCATCTCAGACATGAGTGTATAGCACGGGTGACGGAGTGGTGAGCTCCTACTCTTTGGGAGGGATGCGGCGCACCTCTGTTTTCTGGATTGGCGGATTCAGTATCTATTGGCGATTTTTTCATCTACTAGTAATTATTTTACTTGGGTTTTAACTCTAAAGTTGATCGTAAATTAAGCATAACATTGCTGGATAAGTTGATAGAGACCCTAGACTTATCTAAATGCAAAAATAAAAGAAATAAACGCTAAATACAAAGAAAGAAAGATGTATATAATTATTCATATATGTGTTCTAATTTTTAGTTTTTTTTTTTTTTTTTTTTTTTTGATGTCACTCAATGTAACAACTCACCAGTGTATATACTACTACCAACAGCAGCTTCAGAGATAACTAAGGCCTCAGCTAATTCTTCTTCAGTAATGGATGGAAATTTGATTTTGTAGTAATCGTTAATCAAAGCAGATTTGACCTTGTCCAAGTTTTCAGATTTGACTAAATGAACGGTTGAACCACCCCAACCAGCACCTGTAACACGAGAACCAACAGATCCATTTTGCTTGGCAATAGAGACAATTGTATCAATTTCTTCACCTGTACAATCGTAATACTCTTTACATGACTTACCAGATTCATCCATCAATTGACCAAAGGCCTTTAAGAAACTTTCTGATTCTGTAACATCTAATACTTTATCCTTTGGATATTGACTTAATAAAGCAATAGTGTCCAAGACTCTCAAAGATTCAGAGTAGACATGTTTAGCACGGTTGTACAATTGTAATTTTTCGAATCTGACTTCAACCTTAGATAAGTATTTAGCAGTAAATTCTTCAGTTGAAATTTTGAATAAAGCACATAAATCATCAACTGTATAACCATCCTTAATCTTGAAAACTTCATCTAATAAACTTAACATCTTGTTCAATTTGATTAAACCAGAATCAACAGATCCATCCCATTTCTCAGAGTCATTTTCGTATTTAGCATAATAAGCATCCATAGCTCCTCTTAAAGTACCAACATCGATATTACCATTGTTTTCCAAGGTTAAGCCAAAGTAATTGGCAATGACGTTGGCAGCAATTGAGACTTCGACGACTCTTAAGTTATATTGAACTGGAGCGGTTTGATGTTTATTTGAAACTTTTAAAGAGTTTGCAATTAAAAATTGGAAAGAGACAGCAGTTTTGGGGAAAGAAATTGGAGTAGCTTTTAAAGTTGGCTTGAATTGAACGTAAAGAACATGGTTCTTTTCACCACATACAGAGGCAGATTGATCCATACCACCAGTGTTAACACCAACATAATGTTCTGAAACCACTGTAATCTTGGTTAAATCGCTCTTGTTGACTTCAATTCCATTAGCGTGTAAAATTGCTAATGTAGTTGCACAAACAAAGGCTGCAGAAGATGATAATCCACCACCAGTTGGAACTGTACCATCAAAAACCATTTGTAAACCGTTTAAAGGCTTAGTGATATTCTTGGATTTAATATAGTTTTCAGCAACAATATGAGAACATTTGAAATAATTGGACCAGTGGGATACTTTCTTGTCAATGTTGAAAAGCTCACCATTCTTGGGTTGAATCAATTTAGTATGTTCAAAAGTAGAATCGGTGTTAACTAAATCAATAGTGTCTGAGCCTGGGATGGCCTTAACAGCGGCAATAACATCGACATCAATGGCTAAGGGTAAGACAGAGAAGTCACAATAGTCGATATGTTCACCGATTAAATTAACTCTTCCTGGAGATCTAGCAATGAAATCTGGGTCTGATTGGAAAGTTGACTTAAATTTTTGTACTAAATTTTTGTATCTTGGAGATTGAGTCTCTGGCTTGGGGTAAAGAGAGAGATCGTTAAAGACGGGCACTGACATTATCTTGAGATTAGTATATTTGATATTCGTAGAGGTTTAAATATATGGTATCTGTGATAATGACCTTTTGAGAATGATAAGCTTGGTTGGACTGAAAGATGAAGCTGATCGCTAATGGTCAAATATTCAGATGGGTATCTATAGCAATTGAAGGTCAGCACAGACAAGAAGGCAATCACGTAACTTGTTAAAAACTTTCCAAAAAAGCTTCTTGAGGTGAGTGACGGAGTGGGAAGACTATCTGAAGTTATTCAACTGTTCTGTACTGGATGGGTAGAGGTACTCCGAAGCAGGGGAAACGCACCATCCCAACCATCCCATCTACATGCTGTTGGCTGTTCCCCGGCTTCCCCGTCTCTTCCCTCTCTAAACCCCACCGGCGCTCGCTATTTCCGTTTTTGTTTTTGTTTCCGCTCTTTGTGATCCTCCCTGCCTTCCCCGTACATCATTGCCCCCTTAGACGAAACAGTCCCCCACCATAATGCTTACACCCCACGGAGCTACTTCCCTATTGGGCGCGCCTTTTTGGCTGGTTTCCGCTTTCCTGCTNNCCCCCCCCCCCGCCACCGAGCATCCAAACAAACAGCTTAGAGGACTTGGAGGACAGCTAAAACAAAAAGTGCTGCTGACAGACTAGAACAGTACTACATGCCACATATCACGCTACTGTTCAACGATATAATACCCTTCAAACACAGCAGAGAACTGTGTTTATTGTCGAGTCACCCGGTTTGTTTTCTCTGTCGTGACTTCCTGCTTTTCTCTCTGGTGTTTATCATTTGTCCTACCAAGCTAATTAAGTGATCGTGATTTTTTCAATCCTCCACCAAATCAAACCAACATTTTATTTCCACTTCATAATTAGTTTAATCCCTCTTTGTTGGATACACTGACATTTTGATCCTATTCAATTTACTTTCTTTCTTCTCTTTAGCTAACTTAGATTCTCCTTTGTAGCTAAACACTTTAATCCAATTCAATACAATACAAACAAACATGTCTTACATTTTAATCACTGGTGGTGCGGGTTACATCGGTTCACATACTATTGTTGAACTCGTTAATAACGGTTTCAAGATCGTTGTTGTCGACAATTTGGTCAATTCCTCTTATGATTCCATTGCAAGATTAGAAGTCTTATTGAAACAAAACATCCCTTTCTTTCAGATCGATTTAAACGATACTGAAGCATTGGAAAAAGTATTTGAACAATTCAACATCTCTGCTGTCTTACATTTTGCTGCTTTAAAAGCCGTTGGTGAATCAACTAAGATCCCTTTGAATTATTATGCTAATAATGTGAGTGGTACAATTTCATTATTAAGTGTAATGGAAAAATTCAACTGTTATAACTTTGTCTTTTCATCCTCTGCTACAGTTTATGGTGATGCTACTAGATTCCCAGATATGATCCCAATCCCAGAAAATTGTCCAACTGGTCCAACTAATCCATATGGTCAAACTAAAATCATAATTGAAAACATCTTAAGAGATATCTATGCTGCTAATAAGGAAAAATGGAATATTGCTATCTTGAGATATTTCAATCCAATTGGTGCTCATCCTTCTGGTCTTATTGGTGAAGATCCATTAGGTATTCCAAATAACTTGTTACCTTTCTTAGCTCAAGTAGCTATTGGTAAACGTGAAAAATTATTCATCTTTGGTAATGATTACGACTCTAAAGATGGTACTCCAATTAGAGATTATATCCATGTTGTTGACTTGGCTAAAGGTCATATTGCTGCTTTGAATTATCTTTTCAATGTCAAAGGTGGTATCTGTAGAGAATGGAATTTAGGTACAGGTGGTGGTTCCACTGTCATTGAAATCTACAACAGTTTCTGTAAAGCCGTTGGTAGACAATTACCTTATGAAATTGTTGGCAGAAGAGATGGTGATGTCTTGAACTTAACTGCTATTTCAACAAGAGCTAATACCGAATTAAAATGGCATGCTGAGTTATCAGTTGATGATGCTTGTAGAGATTTATGGAACTGGACTACTAAGAATCCATTTGGTTTCAAATTAGAAAACTATGAATGGTCTTTGTTCTCCAATTCTTCTAAAATGCCTTATGAAAGTAGATTACACAAATTGGTTTCTCCTGATGGAAGATTTGAATTCTCAATTGCTAACTACGGTGCTACAATTGTCAGTTGTAAATTAGACAATCAAGAATTACAATTAGGTTTTGATAATGAAGAAGAATATAGAAGATACAAGACTTTCTTTGGTGCCACAATTGGACGTATTGCTAATAGAATCAAAGGTGGTCAATTCTCTTTATCAGATGGTACTGTTTATCAATTACCATTAAATGAAGCAAACAAAAACACTTTACATGGGGGTTTTACTGGTTATGATAAGCAATACTTTTTAGGTCCAATTGCTTCTAAGGACTTAAAGACTAATGACAACTCCTTAGAATTTGTTTATGTTGACCCACACGGATCAAATGGTTTCCCAGGTACTTTAGAAGTTCATGCTAAGTTTACTTTAAGAACTGAAAACACTCCAAATGGTGGTGAATTAGAATTGAATTACTGGGCTGAATTAGCTCCAGATTCTCCAAGTGATGAAACTATCGTCTCGATGACTAATCATGTTTTTTTCAACATTGGTGGCTCAGATTCTATTGCTGGTACAGAAGCCTCTTTTGTCTCCAATAAGATGTTAGCTGTCGATAAGAACCTAATTCCAACTGGTGAATTTGTCAAATTTGACGCTCTCAAGACTTTCAAAGATGGTTCAAAGACTATCTTTACTGAAGATGGCCCAGTTGTCGATAACCATTTTGTTATCTATGATGAGCCATTAACTTCCTTAGATACACGTTCTAGTGAATTGATCAAATACGTCGATGCATACCATCCAGAATCTAAGATCTCTTTCTCTGCTTACTCAACTGAACCTGGTTTCCAAGTATACACTGCTGATAGATTAAACGTTCCAGGAAAGTTTGGTTCAAGAGCCGGTGTAGCCCTTGAAGCTTCAAGATTTATTGGTGCTACTGGTAACGACGAATGGAAGAAGAGTATTTTATTATCCAAGGGTGAAATTTATGGTGCTTTGATCACTTTCCGTTTTGAAAAATAATTTTAAAAAGACAGTTGAAATTTTGTTAATTGATGTGTGCTTTTTTTTTTTTTTTTGTTTTTTGTAATGTTCTTAGTTTCAACTGTGTCTATCTTGTTAATCATAATATAATATATATATCTTAATATATACTCATGAAAATCCTAAATGTACTATTGATTATTATGTTTCACATTTAACCTTTGATAAAGGTAAATACTTAGGATAAAGCTTGTGACCGGCACATATTCACTCTCCCTTTAGAGTTAAATAACGCTTTTAAATAGATACTAAAGATTTTTACAAAATTTAAAATAAAATTTAATATTTAACAAATTAGTTTATTAAAAGTTCATGAAAGCGTAACTAAAAAATTATGTATATATAAGCGCTTAAGCAGCTTCTTCAGCAGAATGACCAGAATCAGATTCTTGAGCCTTTTCTTCATGAGAAGCAGATTGCTTTGGAGAAAGTTCACCTGGCAATAATGGAGTGCTTGGAACCCAAGAAGCAGACTTCCAAGCTGGAATCTTTTGATCCCAGATTTGTCCAATTTCTTCTAAAGTTCTACCCTTGGTCTCTGGGAAGCCAAAGAAAACGTGGATAAACATACAGATACAGAAAGTAGCATAAATACAATATGTCTTCCAGGAAATGTTTTCAAAAGAGGATGGAGTGTACATGGCAATAGCAAAATTGATGATCCAGTTAGCAGCAGTAGATAAGGCTGCACCTCTTTGTCTGATGGAGTGATCAC